>PVLC010021493.1:0-27905 GCA_004027655.1 Graphiurus murinus
TTTTATATAAGATGTATCTGAGGTAATAGTTGGCTTACTTTTTAAACTGAATATCCAGTTGTAGTGCCAGTTTTTGAAAAAGTTATTCTGTACCTGTTCAAAACCTTGCTTCCTTTGTCAAATTCCATATATATGTGAATCCACATATATGAACTTATTTCTCAAATTTTGGCTCTTTTTCATTGGTCTGTACATCTATTGTTATGCCTCTACCACTATCTTAATTACTGGAGTTTATTTATTTATTTATTTATTTACTTACTTATTTATTTATTTATTTATTTATTTATTTATTTATTTATTGTGGTACTGAGATTGAACTCAGAGGTATTCTACCTCTGAGCTACACCCCCTGCCCAGTTTTTTTTGTTTTATTTTGAAACAGTGTCTCACTCAGTGTGAAGGGCCTCAGAGGGCTGCTGAGGCTGGCTGCTAACCTGCGTTCCTCCTGTCTCAGCCTCCCAGTACTGGGATTGTAAGTGTGTACCGCCACACCCAGCCTGTAGTTGTATAATATATCTAGAAACTTGGTTTTGTACGTTCTCTAGCTTTATACTAGGTCCTTTGTATTTCCATATAAATTTAAGAACCAGCTTATGGATTTCTACAGAAAAACCTCGTTGGGAATTTGAGTAGGAATGCATTGAATCTATGTATCCATGTAGAGAGAATTTCCATCTTAATATTGAATCTTCTGAACCATGAACATGTATTCTTCTTGTCAGTTATTTAGATCTGACTTACTTTTTTCAGTGTTTTATAGATTTCAGTTTGGAATCTCATATTTCTTAAGTATTTTCTGATGTTCGATGCTATCTGTAAATGGTATTTCAATTTCCATTTGTTCATTACTACTATATTATAAGAAAATTAGTTTTTATACATTGCCTATATATCCTTGTTGTGGGATAACAGGGTCCCACTCGTGGGTCCTTGGCCTCCGTGATAAAAAGAATTTTAACACGTGCCAGTCAGGAACAAAAAGCAGGAATTTATTTAGGAAAGTAAGGGACTCGGTAAAACAGGTGAGCGGACATCTTCCTGGCCACATGAGCAGGAGGGCAAGAGAGAGAGCACGAGGAGGGGGCTTTCTTTTATAAGCTTTTAAGAGGGGTGGGCACAGAAGCAGTCTGGACCTCCTCCTTCTTCAGGTGTAGGTGGGCGTTCCAAGTTGGATCCTCCTCTTCCTCAGGTTTCAAGGTGGATCTGACCTTGGCCGAGAATCTCAGGTGGGGGCAGGGCTTCAGGGGATTAGGGTATGGGATCTCTAAGAAACTTCCAAGGGGTGGAGTAGAGGCCCAAGCACTTCAGTTTCAGGTTTTTTTATATTAAAGTGATATTTTTGCTTTTCCTTCCCATTTGTCTCCTTTCTACCTACTTATTTCTTCTGGATCATCATCCTGACCTTGTAAACTCAGTTATCTCTAGTCACTTTTTTTGGTAAATTGCTGAAGATTTTAGACAAACACATCATGTGTGAATAAAGATAGTTTTACAATCTGGTATTCATTTCTTTTAGGGGAGGGTATTTCTTTGTTTCACTATTAAGTAGGACACTTATTTGTTGTAGGTGTCCCTTATCAAAAAGAGGAAATTTAGCCGGGCGTGGTGGCACAGCTCGGGAGGCAGGCGAGCCTCAGCTACCTAGTGAGGCACTCCGCAACTTAGTGAGACTCGGTTTCAAAATAAAAAATAAAAAATAGGGCTGGGGGTGTAGCTCGGAGGTAGAATGCCCCTGAGTTCAATCCCTAGTACTGCAAAAAAAAAAAAAAAAAAAAGGAAATTTCTTTCTGTTCCTGTTTATCAAGAGTTTTGGCCATGACTAGGAATTGAATTTTGTCAATCTTTTTTCTTGCATCTATGGGAATGGACATATGGCTTTTCTTTTTCAGTCCAGTAATATAGTGAGTAACATTAGTTGATTTTTTTGTGTGCGTGTGGTATTGGGGATTGAACCCAGAGGCATTCTACCTTCGAGCTACATCCCCAGCTTGATTTTTTTATTCTTTATTTTGAAACAGGGTCTCACTAAGTTGCAGAGAGCCTCACTAAGTAGCTGAGGCTGGCCGCGAACCTGAATCCTCCAGTCTCAACCTCCCAAGTACTGGGATTACAAGTGTGCGCCACCACGCCCGGCTATTAGTTGATTTTTAAATATTAAAAAAAATGTAGTCTTTCTGGGATAAACCTTACTTGATTGTGATGACTCTCCCTTTTTTATATATTGTTGAATTTACTTACTTTATTTATTTATTCATTTATTTATTTATGTGTGTGGTACTGGGGATTGAACTCAGGGGCATTCTACCTCTGAGCTACACCCCCAGCCTGATTTTATTCTTTATTTTGAAATAGGGTCTTACTAAGTTGCTGAGGCTAGCTTTGAACCTGCATCCTCTTGTCTCAGCCTCCCAACTACTGGGATTATAAGCATGCACCACCATGCCTGGCTATGTTGTTAAATTTAATTTGCTAATATTTTGTTAAGGACTTTTGTGTTTGTGTACATGTGGGATAAATTTAATTTGCTAATATTTTGTTAAGGACTTTTGTGTTTGTGAACATGTGGGATACTAGCTTTCTTTAAATGTCTTTGGTTTTGCTGGCCTCATATGAGTTGGAAATTGTGCCTTTCTTCTGTTTCCTGAAAGACTTTGTGTAGGACTGGTATTGTTTCTTTAAATGTTTAATAGAGTTCACTAATGAAACTATCTGAGTTGGGAGTTTTCTTTGTGGGAAGATTTTAATTAAGAAATTAATTTGTTGCTGGGCATGGTGGCACACACCTGTAATGCCAGTAATTGGGAGATTGAGACAGGAAGATCTACAGGTTCAAAACCAGCCTCAGCAACTTAGCTACACTCTCAGCAACCTAGTGAGACCCTATTTTGAAGCAAAAAATAAAATAATGGGTTGGGGGTGTAGCTCAGAGATAGAATGCCCCTGGGTACAATTGCTTATGACACCTGAGTGTGCAAGCATTTGCACATGCGCGCACACACACACACACACACATGAATTTGTTAAATAGATAGAGGATCTATTTATAGGACCCATATTTTCTACTTCTTCCCAAATGAGCTTTGGTAGCTTGTATCTTTGAAGGAATTTTTCTATTTCATCTAAGTTGTTAAATTTACTGGTATAAAATTATTCATATTTCCTAATTTTATCTTAAAAATCTGTAGGCTTTGTGGTAATGTTTCCTTCATTTTTCTGTTTTTGTTTTGTGATATTAGAAATCCCAGGGCCATTCTACCTCTGAGCTACACCCCCAGCTCTCTTTTATTCTTTTATTTTGAAACAGGGTCTCACTAAGTTGCAGAGGGCCTCACTAAATTGAGGCTGGCCACGAACCTGCAGTCCTTCTGTGTTAGCCTCCAATGTACTGGGATTATGTTTCCTTCATTTCTGATAATAACTGGTATCATCTGATAACTGATAATTGGCTTGGTCTCTCTTTTTCTGTTTGATCAGTCTACCTGGAAATTTATAAGTTCCCTTGATGTTAATTTTTTTAAAAACCCACATATGGTTTCCTTGATTCCCTATTACTCATCCATTTTCAATTTCACTTATTGCTCTTGCTCTTATTTCTTTTGTTCTACTTACTTTGTGTTTAGTTTGATTACCTTTTCTATGGTAAAACCTTGAATAATTGATTTTATGCTGTTTTTTTCTAATATCAGAATACTAGCTACTAATTTCCCTATCAGCAGTGAGTTGGCTATTTTCCTTTTTTCTTGATATGTTGCATACTATTTTTATTCAGTTGAAAACATCCTCTTATTTCTCTTCTTTGATTGTTGGACTATTTGTAGTGTGCTTTTAAATGTGCACATATTAGGTTTCCCAGATATGTTTTCTGTTGTTGATTTTTAATTATGATCAGAGTATGTTCTATGCAGTCTTTCAAACTTTTTAAATTTATTGATACCAGCATCTGTATTGGTGGATGAAAATAATGCTTATTGAGTGGAATGTTTGATAAATGCCAGGTTCTATAAGTTTAACCAAGTTGGTTGATAGTGGTGTTCTTAATTTGTGTATATGTACTGACTTTCTTTATACCTGTTTTGTTTTATCAGTTACTAAGACAGAAATGTTGAAATTTCCAACTAGAGTTGGGGATTTATTTATCTTTTCATTTCTATCAGTTTTGCCTCATGTATTTTGAAGCTTTCCTATTGGATGTGTATAAATTTAGGGCTGTGTAATAGTTCATTTTCTGTTACTATTATAGAATGCTCAAGGTTTATTTATCTCACAGTTTTGGAGACTACAAATCTAAATAGCATGGAGCTGGCTTTCATGAGGACCTCATGGCAGATGATGTCATAATAGGAAGAGTATATCTGGCAAATCAGGAGCCAGAGAGTGACTGGGGTCCAGTGAGAACTATGCTAATCCCTTCTGAGGGCACACTCCCAAAGATGTAGGGCCCTGTCAGTAGGCTCCACCTCTTGAAGGTCCTACCACCCTTTAATATTTGCCGAACTGGGGATCAAGTTTCCAACACATGAATTCTTGGAAAACACACTCAAACCATAGCAGGTTGTTAGGTCTTTTTGATGGTCCGATGACTTCATCATTATGAAATGTCTGTCTTTCTCTCAGTTGGTGTTCTTGCTCTAAATTTTTATTTTGTCTAATAAGATAGCACTTACTTAGGAAAGCCCAATTTTTTTATTATTATTATTATTATTATTATTATTATTATTATTATTATTATTATTATTTTGCGGTACTGGGGATTGACCCCAGGGGCATTCTATCTCTGAGCTACACCCCTAGTCCCATTTTTTATTCTTTATTTTGAAACAGAGTCCCACTAAGTTGCAGAGGGCCTCACTAAGTAGCTGAGGCTGACCACGGACCTGGATCCTCCTGTCTTAGCCTCCCAAGTACTGGGATTACAAGCGTGTGCCACCATGCCTGGCTGAGGAAAGCCCAATTATTTTTTTTTTTTTTTTTGCAGTACTGGGGCTTGAACTCAGGGGCATTCTACCTCCGAGCTATACCCCCAGCCCTATTGTTTATTTTTTATTTTGAAACAGGGTCTCACTAAGTTGCGGAGTGCCTCACTAGGTAGTTGAGACTGGCCTTGAACCCAGATCCTCCGGTCTCAGCCTCCATATGTTGTGATTACAAGTGTGCGCCACTGCACCTGGCTCAGGAAAGCCCAATTTTAATTGTGCCTTACAATTCAATCTTTTTTAAATGTTTGGGTCATTTAAGTTTTGGTTTTAAGTCTATCATCTTGATATTTGTTTTCTATCCTTTTTTTTTTTTTATTAGTGCATTGTAAGCATACATCTTTGTTAGGTACAAATTGATAACGACATATGTGCCCACATTTCTCATTTGACCCCTTCCCCAAATTCCCACCCGGCTCCCTAGCCCTCCCTCCCTCTCAAGTTCAGTTTAGTGAGTCACCTTGATGTACATTAAGGTGTGCCCCCCGCCCCCGTCCATCCCCTTCGGTTAAATCAACTTCTTTGCTTATGGAGGATCTCTCCTTTTTCATCTGGAGACCCTCTTATGCCCCATCTTCTCCCAAGCATCTGCATACTAGGGAGAACATATGCTTCTTTACTCTTTGTGACTGGCTAATCTCACTTAACATAATGTTTTCCAGTTGCATCCATTTCCCTGCAAATAACATGATTTTGCGCTTCATTTATAGCTGAGTAAAATTCCATTGTGTACATATCCCATAGTTTGTAATCCATTCATCTGTCGATGGATATCTTGGCTGCTTCCATAGTTTGGCTATTGTGAATTGTGCAGCTATAAACAGATACACATGCATCGGTCTGATAGTTTGGTTTCCATTCTTTTGGGTATATACCCAGTAGTGGTATTGCTGGGTCATATGGTAGGTTCATTCCCATTCGTCTGAGGATCCTCCATACTGTTTTCCAAAGTGGTTGCACTAGTTTGCAATCCCACCAACAATGTATTAGAGTTCCCACTTCTCCACATCCTCGCCAGCAGTTGTTCAGACCACAATGGAGTGAAACTAGAAATTAACTCCAAGAAGATTCAAAGTAACCGTGTAAACACATGTAGACTGAACACCACATTGCTGAATGAAGATTGGGTCATAGAAGAAGTAAGGGGAGAAATTAAAAAATTCCTAGAAACCAATGAAAATAGAGATACAACATATCAAAAACTCTGGGACACCCTAAAGGCAGTACTAAGAGGAAAATTTATAGCACTGAGTGCCCACATACGAAGAACAGAAAATCACCAAATAAATAACCTAGTGACACAGCTGAAAGCACTTGAAAAACAAGAACAGTCTAACCCCAAAGCCAGTAGAAGACAGGAAATCATGTTTTCTATCCTTTATTCATTTTTTTTTCTTTTTCTGATGTTTTGGGATATAAGTGAGTATTCTTTAGCATTCCATTTTATCTTCACTCTTTCCAAATCAGATATACCTCTTTTTGGGGGAGTGTACTGGGGATTGAACCCAGAGCCATTCTACCTCTGAACTATATCTCCAGCCCTTTTTTTTTTATTTTGTAAAAAGGTTTCACTAAGTTACTGAGGGCCTTACTAAGTTGCAAAGGCTGACTTGGAACCTACAATCCTCCTATTTTAACTTCCCAAGTACTGGGATTACAAGTGTGTACCACCATGTCCAGCTGTGCTATGTCTGTGTGTGTGTGTGTGTGTGTGTGTGTGTGTGTGTTACTAGGGGATTGATCTCAGGGGCATTCTACCTCTGAGCTACACTCCAGCCCTATTTTTTATTTTTATTTTGAAACAGGGTCTCACTAGGTTGATGAGTCTCACTACTTGCTGAGGCTGTCCTTGAACCTGTGATCCTGTCTCAGCCTCCCAAGTACTGAGATTACAAGAATGTACCACCACGCCTGGTGCTATATCTTTTATATGAGTTTTTTCCTATGACACATGTCTTTTATATTTATCACATATTTATCTGTTTTAGGCCTCTTCATTTTTTTGCGTAGATCAAAATTGCCATTTGGTGTCATTTCCATATAAGGGCTTTGTTTTAACTTTCTTAAATCATTTCTGCTGGCAATTAATCCTCTTGACTTTTATTTGTGTGATAGTCTTTATTTTACCATCATTTGGGAAGATATTTTTATTGGATAAAATAAGCTGTGGTCTGGTCTGTTGGCTTAGGGTGCTGTTAATTTCATTGTGATTTTTTTTTTTTTAATTTAGACATGTTCATCTCTTGAAATTCCATTTTGTCTTTTAAATATTTGCATTTCCTTTTTTACTCAAAGTTTTTCTTTAAATATTCGAATAACGTTAAAATAGGTGATTTGAGATCCTTGTTTGCTTATGTCATCATTTGTAGGTCTGTTTCTATTTACTAATTTTCAAAAACCTGTTGACGGCTCTCATTTCTCTTTTTTCATAACAATTATAGTAATTTTTACATGAACACTTGGCATTATAAATAATAAAGTTGAGTGTCTGAATTTTCTTCTATTAAGGAGTGTGGGCTTTGTTTGGGTTGACAGTTAAGTTACTTGTTATTCATCCTTTCAAAAATTGTTTTAAGGTTAGGATGGATTTAGAATAGCTTTTTCGGATCTCTGTTGAAAGCCCAAGGGGTCAGTAAAATTTCTTCACTCAGGTCATTGGTGAATCAAATGATTTCTAATCCTCTGGGAACCATTTGGCTCACAGTTTCAAGGTTGCTTTTTTCTTAGCCTTATAGTTTTATTCTCACAGTTTTGACTAAGTATTCACCAAAGACCCTTCAGATTTCTGGGTTCTTTGTCCTGACATGTCTAGCATAATCAGATTCCCTGTATTCCAGTCTGTTTCCTCAATCTAGTGAGACCTTTATGTTCTGCTTGAGGTGCCTGCTTCCTGCTCCATGTTCCAGAATGTACCTCTAGGCAGAAGGCTATGGTAATTATAGCTCTTGCTTGGCTTGTGGGAAGGATTGATTTCCTTCAGGGGTTAGTCTTCACTGTTGTTGAGTATTTGAAAACATTTCTTATATTTTTCCTGTTTTCTAGTTGTTTAAAGAAGGATAAATTCAGTCCCCACTCCCACCTTTTTGGTTGCACTGGGAATTGAACCTAGGGACATTCTACCTCTGACCTATACCCTCAGCTCTGGCCTTGAACCTGCTATCCTGTCTCAGCCTCCCAAGTGCTGGGATTATAGGCGTGTGCACCATGCCCTGCTAAATTCAGTCCTTTTTATTTCATCATGGCCAGAAGTCAGTCAACACCTTTTAGCCAGGGTATGACCAAGCTGAGAAATGCAGTTCTGTAAAATTGAAAAATAAATTTCAAGTTTGAGGTTTATAAAGTGACAGCAGGGTATGTAGCTAAGAAGGAACCTGGCTGCATGCCTGCCTGCCTGCCTTCCTTCCTTCCTTCCTTCCTTCCTTCCTTCCTTCCTTCCTTCCTTCTCTTTCTCTTCTCTCACTACCACACCCCACCCCCAGGTGCATTCTATGTTCAAGCTATACCTCCAGCCCTATTTTTAAATTCTTTCTTTTGAAACAGAGTCTCACTAAGTTGTGGAGGGTCTCACTAAGTAGCTGAGGCTGGCCACAAACCTGTGATCCTCCTATTTCAGCGTCCCAAGTATTGGGATTACAAGCGTGCTGGCTACAAGAATCCTTCTGCATATGATGCATAGAGTACTTTGCTGAATTGTTTTGATGTATGTAATCCTAAATTAGTGGACTTATGCTTATAAATTAAGTTGTTTGAGATATAAAGTGGTTATTAATTGCAAGTCAGAGCTGTTATGAATTTTTTCTATGCTTTGTGTTGGGTTCTGGCAGTTTTCATTTCCCCTTTCACCACCATTGGCTCTGTTAAAAACTTCCCTCCTTCAAAATGTCTTATCATACTTCCCAGGAATTATAGTTGTCCTTGTTGTCTAATAGAGTGGAAAGAGCCTAGGATTTGGATAAGAAACCAGATGTTTTAATTCTGGAGGTACCTTTGACTCTCTGACTTGAGACAAGACACTCAAGCTCTCAGCATCTGCTTCATGTTCTTTCTTTTTTTTTTTTAAAATGTGCTTTTACTAGTGCATTATGGTCTCACATCATAATGTAAATCATGTTCCTTATTTGTATAATTGTGTTATGGAATAAAATAAACAGTATGAAAGAGCACTTTGGAAATTTTAATATATGCTGTGAGTGTAAGGTATTTCTGAGGTCACTATGAATTCCCTGAGACTCATATAAGTATCTGCCCGAACTTGCAAAAAGCAAGCAGTCTCTATGTGGACTGAAAATTGTCATCTTTCAACAGTTTTTCCTTACATTGTTGTGATAAAAGATTACATGCTTCTTAGACTTTTTGTTATGGCTAGGTTACTGAATCTTCTACTTGGCCACATAGTAATTTGAACAGCCAAAATTTAACACAAGTAATTATTAACCATAATGAGATACAATAACAAAGCATTGGCTAGTAGGTAGAGAGAATTCTAGAGAAGAGAGGCCAAGCAGATAGTAAGGGCAGATGCTGCCCTGCAGGCTGAGCTAGCACACAGGAGGAACACATTCCCCAGGGCCAAGGTCCAGATCTTACTGTAGAGGACTTGATTAATGGTGGTTTGCTGAATGGCAGAGAAGTTGCGTTGGTGTCATGTCAATGGTGACGTCCCTGTGTTTCTGGGCTGGTACAGCTTGCTGGAAACTTCCCTTTTGGAATTTACTAGAAATCCACCCTCTAGAGTGCTGAGGAAAGCTATTTGTTAGGAGCTATCTCACTGAAGGCACTCCATTATGAAGCTGCCGGAGGTGTAGGGAGTAGGGGTGCTGTAGAAAGCGCTGGCCACTGGGTGCTGCTGTCCCCCAAATGCTGCAGGAGCAGGTGCTGGAGAAGCCCTGTACTCTGTGGGAGCTTGCTGAGTGAGCATTCTGCAACCAGGCATAAAACTTTCTTTCTGCAGTTTCTCTCTAGCATCCTCTATTGGTAAAGCTTAGCATCATGCCAGCTGACAAAGGAAGAATATTTAAAAGACGAGATCTATTTTCACAGAAAAGCAAAACTGTATGTTAGAGCCAAGAGATAATTTGTAAGTGACACAGTCCACTCTTTTGACTGCTCAGCTTCTGCATTCACCTTTTTGCACATATGAACTTCTGTAGAAGAGTATAATTGTTTCTACCCAGCAAGATGGAGCTAATTTTGTTACAGGTGACGTTCTCATCATTCCCCTAAGTGAAGGTGCACAATCCTAGGAGCTGTTGTATTTCTTCTGTTTCTACAAATTTCTATTCAATTAAAATTCTGTTAGCTAAACACTAAATCATTCTTTAATAAGTTAGCTAAGTCAGTTTCCAACAACTCGTATATAAGATCAAAATAGGAAGCAGAGAAAAGAAGAAAATGATTAGCATATAAAAAAAGAAGAGAAAATACACCAAGCTGCAATATTCCTCATTTCTGTAATTGGTCATGAGACCATAATAGACATTTATGGCTTCCTTTTCTACTACCTATTTTGTATTTCACTTGCTGTCAGTCATGTCATCAGCTGGAGTTCTTTACCTGGTAGTCACCCAAATCTTCTTTCCTAAAGGGTTCCAGTGTTCAATTTTCCTGCCTGTGTGTTTATTTTTTTTTTTTTTTAAAGATGGATGTCATATTATGTTGCCTAGGATGGGCTCAAGCGATCCTCCTGCCTCAGCCTCCCAAGTAGCTGGGACTGCAGGCATGCTCCACCGCACCCATCTTTCCTATGTGGTTTTGGTTGCTATAATTTTCTCTAACTTTTACTATATATAGGACATGGAGGTGCACCGAGAGATGCCCCAAAGAATCACCTGGGCTCCAGACCTTGCTTCTTGCTCCATTATATAGAAGCAACTCAATTTCCCTGTGCTAATCAAAATAAATTACTACAGCCAGTAGATTAACCTTTTCATGTTTGTTGTGTTGGTGCTGTGGCATCAAGGGACCAAAATGTTCAGGTGGTAATTTCACATTTAAATTCATTGGAACCATTGCTGTGTAGCTTCATGGAAACATCTCCTCCTCCCTTGGGGACCAGGCTCCCCAAACCAGCAGGTTCAAAGTTGCTAAGATTAGAGTAAAATATCCTGTGAGTTGGCTCTTAGGTATTAAAGCAAAAGGGCTCACTTTACTTCCAGCCTTTGAGTTCTAGACCTGTATATTCCAGATGTGGGAGAGACTACACTCTATGTAGGTTTCTGATTCAAAGTGTATGTTGCACCCTATAAAACAGAATTCTACCCTTTTGGGATGTTTTGTTCCAACTGATGTCATAACTTGAGTCTTTGGGAACCATTCTACTTTTCAGTTAGTCCATTCCCTTTTGGTGGTGGTGACAGGGTATCTGTATCTCCCTCTGCTTCTCCCAGTGTTGTCCAGGACAACTTTCAACTTGTGATCCTCTTGCCTCAGCCTCCCAGGTAGCTGGGTTTATAGGTGTATGCCACCACACCCAGCTGACACTTCCTGACACTGTACTAATGGCATGCTTCTGGCAATTTCTACATTTTTATTATAGCTGGCCTTTTGATTCTCACACTTATGTTTCCTACTCTGACCTGGTTTGTGATATTAGGTAACACCTTTCTTCATTCTAGACCTTTGAGTATCCACCAGAAGAGTAAGAGGTTTGGACTTGATGCTTCTTGGAAAACCTTTTCCTTCTAATGTGTCCTAACTCCAGTGACCTTTCAGGGTGGTATAAGATCATTTGGGACAGAGTGTGTAAGGAGAATGGTAAGGCTAAGCACTGTGCTTGTGGGAGGGTTGAAGCTGATGCCTTCTCATCTCTGAGGGCACCCACGTCCACGGCTTGACTGCGATCCTGTCTGGAGCTGAGGGAAGTCATGCCATCTCATCGGTGCCCTGGGACGCTTAAGATCAGCACTCATTTCTGTAGATGTGGGAGAGAGGTAACATTGTGGAGAGAAGGCTAGACACGGAATGTGGAAGTCTTTGGCATTTGTGTCTTCCTCTCCCGCCCCACTCCCCCTTGGCAGAGGCATGTGTGCACATGTGTGCATTTTCTTTCCCGATCAGATCTGACTGCTCTGGAGCCAACCAGACTTAATGAGGAGACAACCATTCCGCTGACTTCCTTCTTCTTCCTGTCAGCTCCCTGGCCTGATGCTGCTCTTGGCTGTTCCAGCAGGCTATGAGGAACTCTACTATGCTTTTCCTGTTTTTGTTTTTCCTTTTCTTTCTCTTTCTTCTTCTAAAAGTATCCTCTGTATAATTGGTTATCTAATCAGCCATGCAAATAAGCGCCATGCCAGGGCCCACAGTAGCAAGACGGGAGGCCTGAAACTCACAGTCATGCCAGTGTTGCCTTTACTCCTTTTTTCCCCCTCAAATGTGCCCCTGTGGTCGACATCTGGTGGGGTCAAGACAGGAGGCTGAGTTTCCATGGAGGCAGGCACTGGACTATTTTTTTCCTTTTAAAAGGAAGAAATAACAGGGTAGATGTCATGGAATTTTGAGGTGGCATTCCTGAATGTGGATGGGACAGTTGGATTTACTGTGTCTGGAACTTCTAGGCCATCGGCTGGGCCTGTCTCCTTTATGCCTATGTCCCCCAGCACACCTGCCTAGAATGTCTTCTTTTCTTCTTTCAGCCTTTCCAAATCTTGCCTATCCTCCAAGCCAGTACTTACGATGCGGTCAGAACCAGGCGTGTGAAGTGACTGCTATCTCATAGTGCTCATTGTCTGTGACAAATAGCCCCTGCACTAAACCTCGTGCACTACTTGTACTCATGGAGCCAACTGTGTGCTTTCTTCCCCATCTCCCCAGTTCTTCAAAAGCCCTTTGAGGTCAGTGGGTGGGCTGGTGGTGTGGGGGGGAGAGGAGGCCAGAAGAGGTTGTTTTGTACTTGGGCCAGGAGCACAGGCTTTGGAGTGGCAGATTTGTCACTTCTCTGTGGCTTTGTTAAGTAGCTGTCTTTAGTTTTCTTATCTATAAAACACTGAAAGCAATATTTCCAATAATTGGATGTTCTGACAAATGACACATTGCCTATAAATATTTAGTGTAATGACTGGTTCATGGTGGTCAACAAGTGTTAAGTAGCTGGGCATGGTGGCGTATGCCACCATGTACTCGAGAGGCTAAGACAGGAGGATAGCAGGTTTGAGGCCAGCCTCAGCAACTTAGTGAGACCTGGTTTCAAAATAAAACATAAAAAGAGGTGGGGGTGTGGCCTGGAGGTAAAATGCCCCTGGGTTCAATTCCCAGTACAAAAACAAAAAACCAAAACCACAAGTGTTAGGTGTGATTGTTACAGCGCTCACTGTTCCACTCTGTGGCTGGGCAAAAGGATGTGTGGGGAGTGTAGGTGACTTAGTCCAGTTGTCTGGTTGGTTGTTGGTTGCCCGTTGTGTTGGAACAGGGACTCTGGTACTCAGGGAGGGGCATGTGTATCACAGTCTAGAGACTTGGGTGGCAGGATGGAAGCTCTGTGTGCAGTGGAAAAGCCCTGGGCCTGGAGACCCAGCAGTAGCTCTGTCAGGATAATATCTGGCTGTCATTTTCACCTTTTTGTCCCCAGTCCCCAGAACAAGACACATTGCAGGTTCTGGGTCAGTCTCTGAAGGAATGACCCGAAACCTTGAGCCACAGCTGTGTCTCTGAGCTGGAAACCCCCAAATGACTGTTCATGTCCTTGGAGTAACCAACATCTCCTCAGTAAGTGGAGGGCTGGGCCTGTTGGACCCTGCCAGCTCTCATGATCTGCTGGTCTCTGGCTTAATAGATTGAAGGATCCTGGCCGCCTCATACCATCCAGCGTGTTCTTTGCCTTGGTTGTACTTCTGGAGGAGGCGAGGGCATGAGCTGGCTGACAGGCTCCAAGGTCGCCCAGGTGCTGCCAGGACTACACCCAGTGTGTGACTGTCCTCAAATGACCTGGGGCTGGCAGGGCTTTGCAGGCGCACTTCAGCGTCCCTGGCAGCCGTGTGTGCTGCTGTTGCTGCTGCCTCTAGTCAAGAGAGGGTTCCGACAGCACCTCTAGCATCTGGTTGTCCACGCAATAAAACTTGTGACATTCGAGGCCCTGCAGATGCTCTGGCCCCATCTGCCTTTCGTATGCTGCCTGTCACTACAGGTCCTCAGGCCCAACACTGATGCTGTCGCCTCCCCAGGTAAAGCCTCTTCCTCTGGCTTTTGACACAGGCTGGTCTTTATGCCTGTCCTTCCCAGGTGCACAGTATTGCTCCTTGGGTTTCTATTCATGCCTGCTCACATATCTTCCTTCCTAAGGAATCTCTGTGGTTATTTGTTTTCTGAGCTGTGAGTTTCTTGAGTTCTCTATATTCTAGATATTAGTCCTCTATCAGAAGAGTAGCTGGCAAAAATTTTCTCCCACTCTGTAGGCTCTCTGTTGAGGTTCTTGATAGTTTCCTTTGCTGCACAGAAGCTCTTCAGTTTAAGGGAATCCCATGTATTGATCTTCCTTTGAGTTGCTTGTGCCTTTGGGGTCTTGTTGAGAAAGTTTTTACCTGTGCCTGTGTGTTCAAGTGTTGGGCCTATGCCCTCTTCAAGTAGCTGCAAGATCTCTGACCCGACTTCCAGGTCTTTGATTCAATCTTGAATTTACTCTTGTGTAGGGTGAGAAAGTGGGGTTTATTTCCATTTTCCTGCATATGGTTAACCAGTTTTGCCAACAGCATGTGTTGAAGAGGCTGTGTTTTTTCCAGTGTACGTTTTTGGCTCCTTTGTCAAAAATCAGTTGACTATAAGTGTGTGGGCTTGTTTCTGAGTCTTCTATTCTGCTCCCTTGGTCTATGTGTCTGTTTTTGTGCCAATACCATGCTGTTTTTATTACTGTGGCTTTGTAGTATAATTTGAAGTTTGTGATGCCTCCTGCATGTTTGTTGTTGTTGTTTTTTGATGGTACTGGGGATTGAACCCAGGGGCATTCTACCTCTGAGCTACACCCCCAGTCCTATTTTTTATTCTTTATTTTGAAACAGGGTCTCACTAACTTGTGGAGGGCCTCACTAAGTAGCTGAGGCTGGCCTCGAACCTGGATCCTCCGGGCTCAGTCTCCCAAGTACTGGAATTACAAGCATGCGACACCACACTTGGCTTCCTGCATGGTTCTTGTGGTTCTTGTTGCTAAGTGTTTTTTTTTTTTTTAATTAAAAAAATTTTTTTTTTTTGGTACTGGGATTTGAACCCAGAGGCACACCCTCAGCCCTATTTTGTTTTTATTATTTGAAACAGGGTCTCACTGGGTTGAAGAGAGTCTCTCTGGTTGCTGAGGCTGTCCTCAAATCTGTGATCCTCCTGTCTCAGCCCAAGTACTGAGAATATATGTGTGCACCACCATGCCTGGCTCTCCCTTGTGTTTAAGTCTGCTTCACCAGGCAGCATAACCTCTTTCAAAGTAGTGAAGTATTCCTGCAACAGCAAGTCCACCACAGTTAGAAACCACACCAGAGACACAGGCACACCACACTGTGCTCTGATTTCCAAGCCATTCTGAGCCTTGCCCAGAGTCTTATAGATGGAGCTTCAGTACAAAGGGGTTGAATTAGATCAGGAATTTTGACATGCACTATATTTTCTGGCCTTCAGAAAATTAATATTCCAAATTGGAATTTGTTGTGCAGAATTCTCCACTTTCTCTCTTTTGACTGCTCTGTGAAGTCTAGTTTCAGTTAATTTCTTTGAATGAATTAATTGGGCAAGGCTTTGTGAAGCACCTGGGGCTGTGAGGTGCTGGAAGTTATGAGCAGCATCCCTCGGTGGATATGTATTTGCCAGACCTTCACTGTGCTTCTGGATTGGGCCGCACAGTGCTCTGGGGTAGATGAGGGCCATTGTGATTATTACTGCACTCACTTTATGGAGCATAAACGTCCTCTGGCTCTGAGGCAGGGGGATCCTTTCTCCACCCCAGTCAACCTCCTCCTGGCTCTTTTTCTTCCCTGACACTTGTCCCTGGTTGGAGGACAGCAGAAGATTGGAGTTTATCAGTCCTCTATCCAGAGTGCAAGGTTGCTTCCTTTTGATCAGTTTTTATACTAAGCATGAAGAACACTGGGAGGTATGAAGGAGGGGAAGACATGGTCCCCTCCTGCCAGAAATGTATAAATTCACTGCAGTGGGTAGCCACATGCATCTGTATTGAGCAAATTATGACCAAATGTCTGCTTTGTGCCTAGTACTGTGCTAAGAGTTGGTGATATGGTATCTAATGAGACAGAAAATATGTCTCCCAGATCTCTAGCCATGGAAAAGACAGTTTATAGAGAAAGACAATCAAGATAGTTACTGTGCTATGAAGAAAATTTATTGAAATTAAATAGCAGTACAAGTAGAACACAATAAAATCAAAATAAATTATGGAATCCTGTGTCAGACTGGGAAGGCCAGGTGCTGCCTCTTCTTCTTCAGAGCAGAGAAGCCCAGGCTGTAAGAGTGTATGACAGAGCCAGGACAGATGTCTAATTAGTGCCCCTTCCGTGGGTCACTATGTGGAGAGGTCTGGAACAGGGGAATGACCATTTTGAGAAGAGTGTTGAGATTTTTCTACATTTAGAACTCAATTTTTTCCCCCTTTTTAATTAACACTTGCAGAAGAAAACCCAAAGGAACCAATTCTGTGCATTCATGGTGTAGGAACATTTCTTCCAACTGAGAACTCTCTAAAGAATTTGCAGCCATAGATTTTTATAAGAACTTCATTTGTACCCTACATTTTTATCTCTTTATTACATAAGCAGATATACCCAGATTTGTACAGAAGAAAGAACTAGTTCAAGGTGGCTTCTGAAAGATTCTGCTGCTGTTTGAAAGGCATTAGGAACTTTTAACATCATAGAGGGGAAACAGGAGTGGGAGGTACAGGCTCTGAGGCCAGAGGAAGAAGAAATGCTCCAGTCTCCAGGGGCTAGCGGACACTGCCATAGGAACACTGAGAAAGGAGCAAGAAAAACACTTTCTAAATGAGAAGAGAATAGGTAGGTGCACACACAGCCTCAGATACCAGTCTAAAATCCATTTCTCCTCTACAACTCCCCATGCTCCAGTAAGCAGAAGCTTAGAGGAAATTTTTATTATAAAGGAGAACAAATATTACTGTAAACACTGTATGTGTGTGTGTGTGGTAGACACCTGTGAGTGCACATGCAGGAAAGGAACAGGATAAATCAGAGTTGTGAACTCCTGCTAATCAACATAGATGGGACTGGGGTTGCAGATCGCTTAGCTCTTTCCATGGTCTGTTTGAGGCCACATCTAAGTAGCCCTGTTTTTGTTTTTGTTTTTTTAATTTTAAATGTGCTTTTATTGGTGCATAAGAGCCTCACATCATAATATAAATAATGTTGACAATGACATACATGCACACAGCACTTGGTGCCCCCCGCCCCGTGCCTCCCCATCTCCCTCTTTCCCAATGCTGAGTACTGAGATTGACATTGGTATTTTTACGTATGTGAAGTATAGTAGTAATTCCATTAATGAACCTCAGTCTTCCCCATCCTCTTGCCTGAGACTACTTCCCTGGTTCCACTGAGGTTTCTCCTCCATTATCTGGAGTCCTTCTTGTATTGCAGTTACTACCTAGCTTGCGTATATTAGAAAAAACATGACCCTTCACTTTCTGTGATTGGCTGATCTGACTTAACATAATGTTCTCAAGGTTATTCTATTTTATTGAAAATGACATAATTTTGTTCTTTATTGCTGAGTAGAATTCCATTGTGTGTATTTCCCATAATTTTGTTGATGGATACCTGGGTTGGTTCTATAATTTGGCTATTGTGAATTGTGCTGCTGTGGACATGGGTATGCATATAACTGTAGTTCTCTGGTTTCAAGCTCTTTGGAAAGATACCCAGGAGTGGCATACCTGGATCATATGGTGGATCCATTCCCAGTTTTCTAAGGAATTTCCACACTGATCTCCATAGTGGCTGAACTAATTTGCAATCCCAACAACAGTGTTGAAGAGTTCCTATTTCCCTATATCCTCACCAATATTTATTGTTATTTGATTTCTTGATGATTGCTATTCTGACTGGGGTTAGATGGAATCTCAGAATAGTTTTGATTTGCATCTCCCTGATTGCAAATGATGTTGAACATTTTTTCATCTATCTATTGGCCATCTGTGTCTTTTCTTTTGTGAAGTGTCTGTTCAATTCAATTGCCCATTTTTTGTTCTTTGTATATTCTAGATATTGGTCTTCTATCAGAGGGATAGTTGGTAAAGGTCTTCTCCCATGCTGTAGGCTTTCTTTTTACACCCTTGATGGTTTCCATTGATGTGCAGAGACCTTTTAGTTTAATGCCATCTCACTTATTAATTCTTGTTTTAATTTCCTGAACTTTGAGGGTCTTGTTGAGGAAGTTTCCACCTGTGCCTTTTTGTTGGAGTGTTGAACCTCTGCCCTCCTCTAGTAGCTGCACAGTCTCTGGTCTAACTTCCAGGTCTTTGATCCATCTCGAGTTGACTCCTGTTCAGGATGAGAGGGAAGGATTTAGTTCCATTTTTTTCTACAAATGGATAACCAGTTTTCCCAACACCATTTGTTGAAAAGGCTGTCTTTTCTCTAATGTATGTGTTTGGCATCTTTGTTGAAAATCAATTAGCTATAAGTGAGTGGACTTGCTTTTGTATCTTATTTTGTGACACTGGGGATTGAACCCAGGGACATTCTACCTTTGAGCTACACCCCCCAGCCCTATTTTGTTTTTGGTTTGTAACCAAAATAAAGAGTCTTGCTAGGTTGATGAGAGTCTACTTGCTGAGGCTGTCGCATACCTGTGATCCTTTTATCTCAGCCTCCTAAGTATTGGAATTACAAGTGTGCGCCACCATGCCTGGCTTCAGTTTTTGCTTTCTGAGGGAATGATTTAAAATAGAATGCACCAATAGGGAACATTAGGGGTGAATTTAGGAAGTGGGGGCACAGCAATAAAAGAAGGCCATGGTAGAGGAAGTTACATTCCAGAGAAAGGACCAGGACATGCACGAGAGATTTCAGAAAGGGCTGCTTCCTCAGCGTGAGAAATGCCTGGGACAAAGGAGTTAAGCTCCAGAGAGAGTCTGGAATGGTCCATTTACAGGAGTGGAAAATGAAAGTCTTCCACCTGGCCAGTTTTATTCTGTCTAGAAACCTTTCCCCCAGTGTATATGTATTTCGGGAAGTCACTATCTCTTTTCCAGCCACAGCTTAGTATGTCTGTGTTCTTTTGCCCTGTTGGAGACTTTCTCTCCAGAGTCTAAGTGAAATCCTTGTGTGTTTGTGTGTGTGTGTGTGTGGGGGGGTCTGGGGAGGGGTTGAGGGAAGTCTCTAAAACAGCAGTTGCAGCTCCTTATCTCCTCGCATGAGGTCTGTCCCATTTATCTCCCTGCTCTGCTCATCTCTAAGCTAGCTGCCTGTGTGCTTGGAGTGGCTTTGAAATGGCCACTTTCACCGTCTGTTAATTGTAGAACAAATTAAAAGTAGAAGGAAATTCTACTTGTTATAAAGTAGAAGGAGATTGGGAAGTGGTGATGAAGGAGGGCATGGAGTTCAGTACATAATTCGAAATATACTTGGCAATTAAACAAAATTCTGTTTATTTTTTTCAGTACTGGGGAAATTCTGATTTTTCAACAAAGATTTAAATAAAAGATGAACTGGGTCATCTTTTTCCCTCTAATGAAATTTATCCTGCTGCAATGCAATGTTGGATGTCATACAAGAGCTGAAATAGTTGTTCATGTTAACTTTGGGGCTTTAGACCAAAATGCCAGATACATTGTTCCAGTTAGCAGTACCAGGCAAGCCTTAGAGTGAGGAGAGGAAGCTGCAAACCACTGTGGAGAATCATAGAGTGAACTGAGGACAGAGATTAGATCAACACTCATTCCTTTTTTTGTTTTCTTGGAATAAAGTCAGAACAACAATGTTCTCATTTTTATTTGCAGTGAACCTGATTTTTAACTGATTTATGCAGTAATAAGCATAGGAAAGGAAAAGTGGAAGAAAAGAGAATCAGTGCATCGGGTATTAGCCCTTGTGTGATTATGAAAACAACACATGAAAGCAACCTAAGCCCTTTTGGCTAGTAAAGTTGGCTCTGCCATTCTCCTTCCATGCTGAGCCTTTCCCAGCCAAGTGTATTTTTTAGGGGGGAAGGGGGCTTTATCAAAGTAATCACTATTCTGAAAGCTGTGTTCTCTGGCATTTACCTCCCATGATATGGTGCTCCACTTGGAAGGTGACCAAGAGAGGTGCTGTGTCCCATAAGCCCATGACAGTGATTTTGATTTCTTGGACCATGAGCTTTGGCCTTGATGGAATCAGTAATTGGAAATAGAATTGCTGTAAGGGACAGTGAGTTCCCCAGATGACAGGCCTGGGATTGAACTTGTCCAGGTGGTACCATAGGATTGTATAAGGACATCAAAAATAGATGCCCTGTCAATGCATTGTGAAATTCTAAGAAACCAGAAACATTTTAATGGTGATGAAAATTGCACTGATAGAATAGGGATCTAAGAAAGCTGATTAGTGGCTATACTGTTATAAAGGGAAGGAGAAGAGAACAAAGGGGAGGGAGAGAGTGTGCATGCATGCTAAAGAGTATCATAGTTGCTCCTGTGTTTCTCCTATTGTTCTCATCCCAGAATAAGGAGGGCCTACCTGTCTGAGTTCCTCATTGTAGTAGACTGTCCTGAATATGGAGCATCTAAGAGGCAGAGTCCACATCTGATCACAGATGGGGCTTGAGAGTGTGACCAGGAAGAAGAAGCCCTGAAGGGTAGTTAGGGTGGCCGGGCGTGAGGACTGTGCATATACCAGCAGGATAGGCTCCAGAGTCTACCTTCACTACATTTGGAAGAGCTGTCCAGGCAGAAATAAATTGGTGGAGGTGTGTGCTACTTTCTGTTCTCTGGCACCCACCACACGTGCCTCTTGTCTCCAGCATGTCTCTTGAAGACAGAGCTCTTGTTCTTTTCATTGCTGTCTAGCTGATCATGGCTCAAAGCCATCATGCCCCTATTTGTTCTGCCAGGAAGGTGTGCAGCGTTGGGGTCTGGGGGTGTTCTCTATACTACCCTCCAAGCACCCCCTTCTCTGCCAGGTTCCTGCCCTGTTTTCTAACATAGTCAACTCATGAAGGTGGGTGCATGTGTTGATTTATTTGTTCATTAGCTACTAAGTACCCATGCTGTATCAGGCATAGAGGAAAGGAATTTGCTAAAACTACAAATAATCTCTAACCAGCTATATTTCTATTTGAAAGAAGACTAGCCTATTATCATTAGCCTACTATTATTTTAACTCATTTTTGCAATGACTATGGGTTTTTTATAGTCTTGCAGGAGCTTTGGTTAAATGCAGAGTAAAAAGTGAAAGCATTTTTGCAAATAATGAGCCATCAGGTTCTTCAAGGTCTTTTAAAGAATATCCCATAAGTAACAGTAACTTTTGTGTTTACAATTCTGAATTGTAGTGTGTCCTTTGTAGCCTACCCTCAGAACCCTTCAACAACCAGAAGAAGACCTGGGTTACTATGAAGATAAAAGGCAAGCAGAGCTACCTTTTGGGGCTACATTAGACTACCAGTGACAACCAAAACTTGTACCTCTCATTAAACCAGTAGTTATCAAATTATGGCCGCTGGTCCACTAGACAGCTTTTCATAAATCTCCAGCCTAGCTATTCTGGTTCACGTAGCTCTTAGGGAGCTCATGGGTCTCTGCCGGGCCATAGGGTAGCATGATGACTGTCCCCTTTAGGCAAGAGGAGGAGTAGTTCGGGACTGTAGCCAAAGCTGAGAGCCACTGGGGGATGAATGAGGTGCTCATTTCTCCCTCTGGCAAACATGACTATCTTTATAATTCTCTTGAGTCTTTGTTAGGCTGATAACCTGATCATTTTATGTCCCCTATCAAGTCTCACTAGTCTGTGGCACTGAGAGTGTGTGTGTGTGTGTGTGTGTGTGTGTGTGTGTGTGTGTGTGTTGATTATAGAGGCCTGGGAGACGTCTGATCCCAATTGTTGGTTTCTTAGAAAATGAGGTACTTAGTGGTACTTGTTTTCAGCAGGCAGCCCTGTGATCTCTAAAGCCAACACAAGAGGAAACACACAACTCTCTTTTATGTATAATAAGTCACATTGCCATGCCTTCTATATACACATAAGCACAACATCAGATGCAAAAGCTGCACCCTTCAGGGGGCTTTCTTTCATATTTCTGGTGTTCTCCCTGTGATGGTATTTATCAGATTCTAGGATAACTTGTAGAAGCATGAATGCTGAGTCTTAAGGTCATGATTACTTCCCCATCCCCCAAACCTTAGAGAGTCAACACACACTGTTCTGGGTCTACTGTATGCTAACAGACCAAATTATAGTACTTCCTAACCCAATTCTAAAGGATGAATGCCATAGAGTTAAAGTATTTTGCAGAAACTATTATTTTAACTCATTTTTGCAGTGGCCATGAGTTTTTTTATAGTCTTGCAGGAGCTTTGGTTAAATACAGAGTAAAAAGTGAAAGCATTTTTGCAAATAATGAGCCATCAGGTTCTTCAAGGTCTTTTAAAGAATATCCCATAAGTAACAGTTTCTTTTGTGTCTACAATTCTGAATTGTATTGTGTCCCTTTAAACAAAACTGAGTGTGCGTGTGTATGTTTTCAAAAGCCTCGGTGGTCACTGTAGTTTTAGTATCTGTAGGTGTACATAGGAAGCAGTAGGGAAAGACTGTCTGAGCCTGTTTGGAACAATATTTGGGTTTGCAACGATATTTGGGTTTGCAAAGAGTTTTGCTAGTATTTTACACCTATCCTTGCTATTAAGCAAAAAAAAAAATGATATATATATATATATATATATATATATATATATATATATATATATATATATATATATATACCATTCATCTTAGAAGAAGGAACAGGGCTAGATAATTACTAGCATTCTCCTTTTTTTTGGCAGAGAAGTGAAAGCCTAGCGCATTCTATTTCATGGACATCAATGGTTCAGAGCAGGATGAGCAAACCTGTTCTGTAAAGAACCAAATAGAAGATGTTTTAGGCTTTGTGGATCATGCTGTTTCTGTCCCAGCTACTCAACTCTTCTGTTGTAGGACAAAAGCAGCCATAGGTAGTATATAAACAGTGAGGCTATGTTGCAATAAAGCTTTATTTAAACATAGCTGTCTGGTGGATTAGAGGCCATAATTTGCCAGCCCCTTGTCTAGTGAAAATTGCAAGTTTTGAATTGTTGGTAGTCTAATCTAGCCCAAGAAGGTAGCTCTGCCTGCTTGCATTTCATAGCAACACAGGTCTTCTCCAGTTGGCTGTTGAGTAGGCTGTGAGGGTAGGCTGTTCTTTAGTCTTTAGAAACTGAGCATGATTGTGGAAATCTATGTAGCCTACTAAGAGAAAGAGAAAGAGCTTCTTTTCCATTCTTCACTCCCCCTCATATCGCAGCACATGCTCAGGAACCGGTCCAACATCGAATAAAATACGGGATGAAAGAACCCCAGACAATTTACACAAAATCACAGTTAAGGTCAGGAGTTAGCAGTCTGGGAGCGGGCGAGTTCTGGGGGAATTGTAGCCAGCTGTGAATCTCTGCTAGGAGGTGCCCTCCTCCTCTCCCAGGTGTGAGGCTGTACAGGTCTTTGTTTCTTGAATGTTTCTCTCACATATCCTCTCACCCATGCTTATGCGTGTTCTCTCCCTCCTTTGCTCTTTCTTCTCCCAGCATATAGTGATGCTGCGACCACACACACATAAGCATTTCCCTCTACTTTGGCACATTAAGAGGATGGAGGTTGATGACAGAGCACAGATTTGGAAAGTTTGCCAACTTTAAGCCCAAGTACATAAGTGCTGGCAGTTGGTACTTACTCTACTAGCAATTCAAAAGTTATCATAAGAGCAATATGATGTTTATTTAAATCCGTACTGGTGACTGACAATACATTTGTGCTTTATCATCCAGTTTCTAGATACAAACTCATGGCAAATATGGTCAAATGCTAGACCTCAGAAGGGGGCTAGGGACAGAGTAAGCCTGGGCTGGTCTCTGTGGCCTCTTGCTACACCTGTCCTTATATGTGACCTGATAAATTGCCTATTTTAACATCTTACAGGTTATTGTAACCTGGAATAATTTTAAGATGGGCTATAGGCTTGAGTATTATGCATCTACTAATCAGTCTGCCCATTTTCTTTCTTAGTTAAATGACACCTATAATGTGCCTATGCTTTCTAGGTGCATTTTATTTAAAAAATAGAACAAGGTTTAAAGATATATGAGAAGAAAACTAAGAGCAATTCTACAAGTTTATGGTTTTTCTATTTTCTTTTGCTACTGTCTTACCAATATCTGATTTGATGACATTAAAAAATGTAGTGACATTTTTTTTATCAGTACTTCCAAAGGAATCACCCTAGTATTCATGGAAGCAAGGAGTCCTTTATTTTGTAAACACAAAATAATTATTATTTTATTTAATCTTCTGAGGAAATATTCTTGGGAACATAATCAACTTTTGGTAAATGTACAGTTCAACTGTTGGTAATAAAAATGTATAAACTTCCTAAAAATCAAGTGAGGAACCCATGAGAGTTCCATATGGCTTGGTCATTAGTCAGTATCTTTTACCTAGGCGGAACAAAGAATGCCAGTTCAACTGACAGGTTGGTTAAAAGGAAATCCACTTAGAGACCTTTTACTATGTTAGGAAGGAGGTTAAGACCTGAGCTTCTAACCTGTTACCAGTTTAATAATATCACTTGTGTGCATACTGTGCACTGGGCATTGTGTGTTATCTCATTTATTCCCATTAACAGTGCTTTTCATGACTAGAAAACCAGACACAGAAGGCTGAAGTGTTTGTCTAAGGTTATATAGCTGGACCAAGTGGGGATTTTGAACCCAAACTGACTCTAGTTTCATTATGCTACCTGGCTTAGCACACTGGGAGCCAGGAAGTCATCCAACTAAATTTCAGTTTGTCTCATTTGGATTTAATGGCAGTCCACTTGTTTAAAAGTCAGTGGCAAACTAGTTGAGCTGTAGGATCCACAGAAATGCTTCATCAGAACCCACCCATTTACCATTTACTGAGTAATCAGGGTTAATCTTATCTCACATCACGTCTCCCTCTGTACTCTCCTATAGGGTTATAAAGAAATTCAAGATCAGATATTATAGTTGAACTTGTTCTTTTTTTTTTTTGTGGTATCGGGGATTGAACCTGGGGCATTCTACCTCTGAGCTACATCCCCAGCCCTATTTTTATTCTTCATTTTGAAACAGGATCTCACTAAGTTGCAGAGAGCCTAGCTAAGTTGCTGAGGCTGGCCTCCTGTCTCAGCCTCCCGTCTGGCCTCCCGTCTGAGCCTCCCAAGTACTGGGATTAAAAGCGTGTGCCACTATGCCTGGCTTGTATTTGGATTTTTAAGTTTGGCATTTGAGCAGAATCACAAGTTATAGAAAGTAGTAATTTCTAGGCATTTGAGGTCTGATTCACCAACATTACTGTAATTAAAGGAAAATCTGCATTTGTTCATTCCATTTTATCCTAACTCACTAGATGTTTTATGAATAATAACCCTGAATGGTTAGGAAATAGTATCTATTTAGCTGTTTATGCTTTCAGGAGTTCTTCATGTTCAGATATCTCAGAGTTATCCTAATGCTATTAGTATGCCTGAATACTGAGTTTATAGAGGAGTGACTATGGAATGTAAACTACTAACAAAAAAGGCAGCTTTATTTTTTATTGATGTGTTATAATTATACTTAAACAGATTTATTGTGTTAGAGTTGTAAATGCATATTCCCTAGTACCTTCCCTTTCCTGCTCCTCTCCCTTATTCACTTCCTCTACTTTACTGGTCTCCCTTTCATTTTCACAAGGTTCCTTTTTATCCTAAAGGCAGCTTTAAAATACATAGTACAAAAATTAAGTTGCATGACAATTGCCTTAGAAGGCACACTTATGAATTATAGAGCTCAAGTATAATGATTTCATTTGGTCACAGAGTACTAATGAGTTTTGAATTGAGGCAGTTAAGATTAAGCCCATTGCCTTTTCCAACACTAATCATTATTAAAATGATTATTGATCTTGGTGATTATGAAACATTAAAAAGGCATCTGCCTATGCCCGAATTAGCAGAATGGAAATGGTTTTCAGCGTTCAGTTAGCCAAACAGAACTTTAATGGCTATGATTTCAAGGTGTGTGTTTATGATTTTTCCTGTTTTCAATCCTCGAGTGCTTTTTTTCATCATATGACTATATGGTAGCCTGTATGCATAGTGTGTCCCCTTCAGCCTTAGCAGTATGGCAGTGTTTCAGTAGGATTTCTCAACTCTTCAGCTCTCTCCAACCCTTGATTGGTAAGGGGTGCCCTGTCCCAGAGCTGTGGTAACCCTTCTGTGTAATGTTCACAGCACCACCACCACAGTGACAGTGGCCGCTTGACCAGGTGCTCGGCATATCCCACCACTGGTATGAATCCTCAGTTCCACAGAGTTGGTGATCTACACCCCCAGCCCCATTTTTTATTCTTTATTTTGAAACCAAGTCTCACTAAGTTGCAGAGTGCCTCACTAGGTAGCTGAGGCTAGCCGCGAACCAGGATCCTCCGGTCTCAGCCTCCCAAATGCTGGGATTACAAGCGTGCGCCACCACGCCCGGCTAGAGTTGGTGATTTTGAAGGAAAGGAAACTGCTGCTTGAAGAAGTTCAGAGCTTTGCCCAGGCCCCCACAGCTGGTAAGGGGCAGAATCAGGATTTCGATTGTTTGTCATAATCCACATGATGGTCTTGTGCTCCCTTAAAACAAGATTGTTGTTTTAGGAGCTCTCTTCACAGGCTCAGGAAAGCTGAGGGAAGGAGTCATCTCATCCAGTGAATGGGGGACCCCCACCCTTTGTTTCTTTGTTTTTGGAACTAAGTTACAGATGCCCTGTGTTTGGACATTCCTGCTCCTAGCTGAGAGGGGCTTTTAGCTGACTGTGAGCAGCCCCTGCCTGCTAGGACACATGTGATACTCTGCTTTTGTGGACCTCTTGTCTTGGTTGGAGCCATGGCCCAGGTCTCCCGTGTCCCCATGCTGCCCTGTCTGTTGTCTCCCACCTGCACTCCATGCTGAGGGCCTGATGGGTGTGTCCTTTCACTCCTTTCTGTTTCTGTGGTCCACTCCCCACTGACTGAGGGAGATTGGCTGCTGGGCACCTTCCCTTCTCGCTTGGCCAGAGCCCAGATGTTTGGTGCTTTTTGTCCTGCCTCCGGGTGCTTGGTGTGCTGGTGCTGCCCTTTTCCGGTCTGACTTTCAGTCTGTCCATCTGCTGGAGGACAGTGCTGTTGGGTGTCTGGAATACCATCTAGATCGAGTACTCTAGACTTGAGATTCAGTTTGGTGCTCTTCTCTGCCCTGTCCTGCCTTCTGCCTTCGATGCCTCATTGCAAGAACATGTAAACACCCGCCTTGGTCTCACTCACTCCCCTTTCTTCCTCTCTAGACAAGTCTAGAGATGGCTGACTGCTAGGATCGCCTCACTTACTCTTCTATGACAGGCAGGGACCTCACTGCTGACCTTGGCTAGAGTCTCTGTTTCCTTGACTGGAGATTAAGTCCTTCCTCTGCAAACCAGCCACAGGGAATTTACCTCTGTCCGGGTCACTTTGTGGTTGGCTCTTTCTGATCATCGAATTTGCTTGCTTTTTGGGTACTTGGTTCTGGATACTGTTAGGGGTTCTTTAAATCCTTTTTAACTTGAGGACTTCTGTGGATGTTCTTGTGGAGGGGGAGAGTGTTTTGGGGTAAGCAAGAGAATTGAATTTTGTTATGTTTTATTTTTTATTGGTACTGGGAATTGAACCCAGGAGCATTTTACCTCTGAGCTATGCCTCCCCCTACAGCCCTATTTTTTATTC
>PVLC010021494.1:0-27892 GCA_004027655.1 Graphiurus murinus
ACAACTTCCTAGACACATACAACCTCCCTAAATTGAGTCAAGAAGATATCGAAAACTTAAACTGACCAATAACAATCAAAGAAATAGAAACAGCAATAAAGAGTTTACCATCAAACAAAAGCCCAGGACCAGATGGTTTTCCAAGTGAATTTTATAAAACATTTTTAGAAGAGCTAATCCCAATACTCCTCAAGCTATTTCGTGAAATAGAAAGAAACGAACCCTTCCAAACACATTCTATGAAGCCAACATCACACTAATACCAAAACCAAATAAAGACAGCTCAAGAAAAGAAAACTATAGGCCTATATCACTGATGAATTTAGATGCAAAACTGCTAAACAAGATACTAGCAATGCGCATTCAAAGCCACATCAAGAAAATTATACACTCCTTTCAAAAGATGGAACCTTGTTTCTTTCTTCTTGAATTTGGGCCATACCTAATGACTTCCAAAGAATAGAGTGCATAATTTCTATACAACTCCCAAAGCTGAGTCCTGAAAAGGATATAGCTTCCACCTGCTTGGTCCTGTCTCTCTCTCCTTCTCTTTCCTTTTTCTCTTTTCTTTTTCATCTCTCATTCTAAGGGGAATTGGCCACCATGATGTGATGATACTCAAGCCAACCTGGAAAGGGACAGTGTGAAGAAATACCAAGGCTCTTGTGTATACTAGCACTAGCTTGACACTCGTGCAGGAGAATCATCTGGAAGTGAAGCCCCTAGCCCTGGTTAAGCCTTCAGATGACTGCAGCTATGGCTGACATCATGACGGTAACCTCAGGAGAGACCCTAAACCAGAAACACTCAAACAGCTCCCAAATTATTATCCCCTAAACTGTGAGGCATAGTGATTTATTATTGCTATTTTAGGCTACTAATTTTGGGGAGTAATCTATTTAATAAAGCAATAGGTAATGAATAAAGTTGTGGACCAGCCATGCTACTGAGATATTCTGAAGCTTCTTTGCCTCTTTGGTCTCCCTCATCTGCCAACTCTAGTCTACTAAAGTCAGTTTTGATTGTTTGTTACCAAAGAAGCAGTTTTAAAACAATAGAAACCATTTGTTAACTTAAACAAAAATGAGGAAAATACTGTGGTTTGTTTTATTCTGTTTTTCTTAGTCTGTGAAATTTTAATTCAAAATATTGATGCCTTAGAGATTTTTTTTAATTGGAATTTCATATACCTATACATTTCATATGTGGTCAGTTAAAATACTGTATTTCCTCTACTGGCATTATGCAAGTCAAAGACGATATACCACGAATACATATGTCTCCAGATGGATTTTCTAAGGTTATATACAGAATTTTTTTGCTACATGTAATTTCTAAAGAATTATGAGATTATAAGCTATAAAGAATATGAGTGTAAGCTTATTAAGTGAAACTAAATGCTTGATAACTAAGAAATACATTCACTTTAGATTCAATTGTTGAATAGTTATGATAATTTATCCTGTAAGAATAGGTATTTCAGATGCACTTTGTATATTCCAAACTTTAGTCTACTACCCTTATGAGGATGTGATGTTATCTTTTTCTTCTTCATCTATTTGTGAAAACTGGTGAAATATTAAAAGATAAAAGAAATCCACATATTCCAGTGCATCCCCACTATTTAAAATGGAATGATTTTTGCTTGTATGGTAGAAACAGCAGTATCAACAGGAGAGCTTTGACTGAGCATGTCCCCGTCAAGAGAATTTTGTTTAGTATGCTAATACTTTTATATAACTAATGAACCAGTAAGATAAAAGTCTACTTTTAAAGAAAAGTCTACAAAGTAATTTTTTTAAAGAAGAAAACACACTTCCATATGAATGAAGAGAGACATTGCCAAATGACCTTGACTATTCTTCCATTTTAAAATTAGGAAATAATTGGTGGCCAATATCCTTCTATAGTAAGTATTTGTACCAATGATAAGGCCTGCCAGTGCCCAAGTGGGTGGAATGAAAACATGATAAATGATAGAAGACAGAAATGAATAGACAGATGGTATTTTTAGCCATTTTTAATGTCTGGCAATATAGCGATGTGTTGACTGATAAGTCAAAGATGATAAATTGAAAGAAGACTGATTTATTTTATCAATTTCTAAATTCCAGTTTTTAATTATAGCATATAAAAGAAATACAAATCAATTTAAGATATAGTCCAAAATATAGGCTATATTTTAATACTGTTTTATCCCAAGGTAGGATAACATAAAGGTCATTACTATGATTCTAACACAGATTCCAAGAGTATTGTTAAACAGAATATATGCATCAATTGAAGTTTTATGTATATAAGGAAAATGTTGCATATCAGTGATTGTCTAAAGCTTTGTTGGGCATTAAAGGGAAGTTTGTCAGATCCTCAGGACAGGAAATCCTCTGCAAAGCTACTATGTTGACAAAGCGATATTGCTTATTACATCTGTCTTTATATCCTGATCTTCTATAAAGGATTCCAATTAAAGTAAGAGTGCTTTGGGGGAAAATTGAAAAACTATCTACACTGATGGTTTTAAGAATATGTGTGCACAATATAAAAGCAAATCAAAATCTCAACTTCCGCTTATGTGATTCTGAGTCAGATGTAGCTAAATAATGGACCTGCCCAAAGCTCTCTTTCAAAAATGTTTGTTTTTTATGTGGTTTGAATACCTCAAATTGGATTTAGGCACTAACACAACTTACCATTTTCAGGCAAGCTAAAGCTGCCTTGAAATATGCATTTTCAGTATATTAAGAGCACACACATATTTCAACAGTATACAAAGACCTAAGATCTACTTAATCTTAACCTCTTGCATTTTGGCACTTTGGTATTTTGTGTGTGTGTGTGTGTGTGTGTGTGTGTGTGTGTGTGTGTGGCTTTCTTCTGTTAAAGGTTAGAATATGATACCCCAAAGTATGATTCCCTGGCTATCGATACTTTAGCTATACTGCTTGATAATATTTTTCAATGATTATTCTGGATAGTATAATATATATCTCTTAAGAGTCTACGTAGTTAATATTGTAAGAATTCAATAAAAATGTGGAAACCTGGCAACATGAGAGTTCCATTTACTCCTATCTTTTTGCTATATTATCCTCTTGTGACGAATATTCTGCCCCATACTCAGGGGAAAAATGTCTTAAAGAGACCAAGAATCTGAATGAACATGTTTAAATAGGTGCCCCTCAGTTTAACATTAGACCAAACTCTTTTTGTCCAATCATATCTCTCCATAGCTATCTACTTCTCTCATCAGACTTAGCAAGAAACACAGTTTTCCCTGGGTCTTTAGGGCTCTCTATCTGATAAACAATTTTTTTTTGTTGTTGTTGTTGTTAAATAAATTTGTAAGCTTTTCTTTTGCTAGCCTGTCTTTTGTTTTTGGAGTATTGGCCATGATCCTTATGATGAATAGGGAAGAGAGATGACTATTTTTCTCCCCTATACTTCTATGCAATTGAAAGTAAAATGAAAAATAGATACTTTAGCTATACTGCTTGATAATATTTTTCAATGATTGCTCTAGATAGTATAAGATATATCTTTTCTAAGAGTCTTCATAGTTAATATTGTAAGAGTTCAAGTAAAATGTGAAAACCTTGCAACATTTTAGTTCTATTTACCCCTATCTCTTATTATATTGTGTTGGTGCATATCGGTAATGTACAATTTTAAGGCCCATAATTCTATGTTATAATTTCTATTTTAAAGAATAACATGTCTTTTCAAGAAATAAAAGAGGAAAAATATAGTATTTTATATGCGCTCACATATTTAGAACTTGTGATCTTTTTTTTTTCTCCCTGTCAATGTGAGTTTTAATCTGTTGCAATTTTCCCTCAGTATGAAGAGCTCATTTAGTATTTCCCACAGTGCTGGTCTGCTGTTGCTGAATTCTTTCTGTTTTTATTTATCTGAAAATATATTTATTTCACCTTCATTTCTAGAGAATATTTGAGTCAGATATAGGATTTTAAATTGACAGGGTTTTTTTTTTTCTTTCAACAATTGAAGATGTCATTGCATTTCCTTTTTATTCAGTAATGTGTCATACAGCTATTGCTTCTATGTGTCATTTGTTTTAGGTTATTTTCAAGATTTCTTCCTTATTTTTGGTTTTCATCTGTGTCAGGGTGTGGTTTCCTTTGCATTTATAAAATTTGGTGTTCTCTTAGCTCTTTGGCTCTGTAAGTTGGTGTTTTTCACAAAGGTCATGAAAATTTTAGTCATTGTTTTTACTATTATTTATTAATATTTATATTCTCAATGTCTTTCTCTCTCCCCTCTCCCCCTTTTCTCTCTTGTCTCCTCTCCTTCTAATACTCACTTATGTTTGTTTTGTAACTTTTAACATTGTCTCATAGGTTCTTCATTGGTTTTTTTTTTATTTTATTTCCTCTTCTTTTTAATTTACATAACTGCATATTGATTTGTCATTGAATTGAATGGTTTTTCTTATGTTGTTAGTCTATAATTAAAGCTATCAAGTAATTTTTTCAAAGGTTTTACTTTTCAATTCTACTATATCCATTTCCATTTCTAGGCTGAGACATCTCATCTGTTCATTTACTATGATCACATTTTCCTTTAAAATATTTATAAATATGCTTGAAAGCCCTTGTTTACTTTTGCTAAGTCTGACAGTTGTGTATTTGGTATTGGTTTATGTAGACTGCATTTTTCTCTCAATTTGGGGATGCTTTTTTCTGATATGTGTGTGTGTGTGTGTGTGTGTGTGTGTGTGTGTGTGTATGTATGTGTGTGTCTGTTTGTAGCAACTTTTGGTTATATATTGGATGTTGCTAATAAATTATAGGGAAATTGGATGACATTGTCTTTTTTGAACAATGGAGGCTTTTTATGGCTGGAAGCTAAATTACATCTTGTTACATCTTGTCAGGTGTGGATTCATTCTTTGTTAGAGGATTATTTATATTTACACTTTAGTTTTTAACCTCATCCCAGGTCCTGACCTTACTCTAGAGTATGGTCCTCACTAATTTATTTACTTACTTATTATGTTTTATTTTGTGTGTTTTTGTTTTGTTTTGTTTTACTGGGGATTGGACCAGGAACATTCTACCTCTGAGCTACATCCCCAGCCCTTTTTAGTTTTGGAGTTTGAAATAGGGTCTTGTCAGGTTGCTGAGAGTCTCATTAAGTTGCAGGGGCTAGTCTCGAACTTGCAATCCTCCTGTCTCAGTCTCCCAAGTACTGGGATTACAGACATGTGTCATCATACCTGGCTGGTCCTTACTCTTGAAATATCATTTTTCTGGATCTCAACTGAATGCCAAATGGGGTCTTTTTACTTTGGCTGGGCTTTCCCCAAATGAATTTCAACATTGTATGCTCTCTGAGGTTACTGCTGTTCAGCTCTTAAACCTAAAATAAATAAATGAATGAATGAATAAATAAAATATTTGCTAGACTTTGTGATTGCTCATTCTACACCTAGGTAGCCCAGTCCTTGGCCAAGGGCTCATAGTCAATTCCTAAACTCTCTGCTGTGCCCCCTTGAGCATAACTCTTTCTTCTCAGGTAACATGCCTTGCAATTTCAGGTGTGTCAGTTGCCTGCATTAGCAATCTCTTCCTCTTCAGCTCAGTGAGATCATTAAGCCTGTTGGTTCTACTCCCCACCCCCAACTTTTAGGAAAGCTGGGGAACCACTAGGGTGATCATGAGATACACCTCTTACACTGCTCTTCTTCTAAGGACCATGGCTTTATCCAGTCTATTATTTAGTTTCTAAAATCAGTAGCTCCATATATTTACTCCTATTTTAATAGTTCTTTCAGATGAAAGTGTCGTGTCTGAAACCAGTTACTATATCATGGTTAAAAGTCGAAGTCACTTTCAAATGGGTATTTAAAACCAGCTTTCTGTAACAGTACTATACTTTCCTAACAGTAAAGTTGGAAAGCATATTAAGATATTTTAAATATCCTTCCAAAGAAACAAACAAGCTAATAACTCCACTAGATATAAACTGTCATATGTTGTATCTAAGCAGAGTGCTCACATCTTTTTGTATAACATAAATGAACTCTAGTTAAACAAAACTGGATTAACATAATACTATGCTTCAAAATTTGGTTAATGCCAATATTTTGTACTTATATACATATAAAAATAAAGATAAATACTGGAAAACCTATATACTTATATTTATGTGTACTATATGAAGCATTGTATTTTATTGATTTTTTGATACTGGGATTTGAATCCAGAGATATTCTACCTCAGAGCCACTCCTCAGCCCTTTTTATATTTTATTTTGAAACAGGGTCTTGCTAAGTTGCTGAGGCTGGCCTGGAAGCTGTGATTCTTCTGTCTGAGCCTCCCAAGTACCGAGATTACCAGAATGCCCCACCACACCTGGCTGAAGCATTATATTTTCAAATGCCGAGCTGAGTGTGGTGGCACATGCTTGTAATCCCTGTATTTGGGAGGCTAAGACAAGAGTATCATAGGTTTGCAGCCAGCCTCAGCAATTTAGTGAGACCCTGTTTTAAAATAAAGAATTAAAAATAGGGCTAGGGGTATAACTTGAAGGCAAAATGCCCTTGGGTTCAATTCCCAGTATCACTAAGTAAATAAATAAATAAATAGGTATATAAATACATTAATTAGTTAATTAAAATGCCACATCTTTCTTTGGGGAAGAAGAGGGACTCAATTATTTCAATTTTAGCAAACCATCATTGTTTAACATTTAGAAAGTATATCTAATTCACATGGAGATCTTTATTTCTGAAAGATAGGGTTCAGCTAGGTTCTGTGGCAGACACTTGTAGTCCCAGTACTTGGGAAATGGAGATAGGAAGATCAAAGGATCAAGGCCAACCTGGAAAACTTATCCAGACTCTGCCTCAAAATAAGAACTTAGGGCTGGGTGTGTTGCAATTTCTAACAAGAACTTTACTCTCAGTGGAAAGAAACTCAGTAAATGGTTTGCCATTAAAGCTTTTGTATTTATATAGTAACAATCTGCTGAACACTAAAACCTAAACTAACAGGATAGAATATACTATTTCAGATATTTTAACAAAAAGTTTAAGTCATAATATCACCTGAAGGGGGTTTAAAAGTATTTACAACATATTTTACTGTTTGTACCTAAGAGCTTTGCACAATTCATCTTATAGATGTAGACACACTAATGAATTTAAGTGTATTAATTTTCCTCTAGCATTTTAAATTTATTATTGCCATGGTTTGGCAGTGAGAAGTTAAAAGGGGTTCAAGGTCCAGGTGAAACGTTTTTTAAGTGCATTGGGAATGAAGAGTTATATTCATTTTAATATCACCAAGTCCTTTTAAAGGCTCTGTGTTGTCAATGTTAAAGTAGTTTTTAAATCAGTATTTTCTTTGATAAATGCCTCCACTGAAACGGAGAAAATTCTAGAACAGGAATTTAACAAACAAGGAAATACATTAGGTCAATAAGCGTCTGAAAAGTGCAATATTTTAAGCAGCCCATCATCATTAGAAAAGTGCAAAATAAAACCACACTAAGGTATCATCATGTGTCCGAAAGATTAGCAGAATTTTTTAAATGTTTGACAATCCCAAGTGATGATAAAGGTATGAAACAACAGAAAACTTTTATAAAATTCTTTGTTGAGTACAAATTGGCACAATCACTTTGGGAAACAATTTGGCATTTGTTTAGTAAAGTTGACTGTGTACATACTCAACAACCTTGCACATCAGCTCAAAGTCTATACTCCCAGGAAAGTGGTGGGTATTGACATGTTGCATGAACAAGAACAGTCATCACAGCGTTGTATTGTTTGCAATAGGCAAAAACCAGGAACAATTCAGTGTCCATCCACTATATAATAGATGAGGAAATTGAGTTATACTCATACAATGGCTCACTCTAGCTAAAAGCAACCAAAATAACTGCAACTGCTCCAAAGAACACAGGTGGATCTCACAAACATCATATTGAGTGGAAAAAAAGCAATCTTAACTCATACTGTGTTTCTCATATGAGATTTCAAAGAGTCAACGCAAACTACATTGTTTAGGGATGTGTGCATAAGTAGAAAATGGTACAGCAAGGCAATTTTTTTTTTTTTTTTGAGTACTGCAGAAGTCAGGAGAATGGTTACCTCCAAGGAGGGAACAGGGAATGGGAGAGGGGTGTGCTGAGGCTTCTGGGTAATCTGCTCTATTTTATTTCTTGACTGCAGCAGCATTTGCAGTAGTGTTTGCCTTAGAGAAATCCATTATAGTCCACATTCATGAATTGTATCATTTGCTATAAATACGTTATCTTTCTAAAAAATTTAAAGTAGAGCCAAAAGATTCAATATAAATTATGAGGAACAGAGACAAAAAAGGAGAGAATGGATAAAAGAGCATTAAAAATGTATTATGATGCTTTTGTCTATAAGCAGAATATGACATAACTCAATATAATTGAAACAGTAACTTGTTTCATTTCATAAAGTGAGAAATCTGGACATGAGTTGAATCCAGGTTGGATTAATAGGGGGTTCAGTTCAAAAATGTTAGGCTTCTCTCCTCTTTCCACTCTGCATTTTTTTTTATCACATTCTGTGCTGTGATTTGCATCTTGAATCCCCCCCCCCCACCAAGGCCCCTGTGTGGAAGCATTAGGAATTGGGGCCCAGTGGGAGTCATTGAGGGGGGTTCCTGAAGGCAGTTGTAGGATATCAGGCCCTTCCTTTCTCTTTTAATTTATGGCCATAAGGTGAGCAGTTTTGCTCTACCAAACACTCCTCCACCCAGGCCAAAAGCAATGAAGCCAATGGGTCATGGGCTGGAATCTCCAAAACTGTGAACCAACATAAACCTTTGCTGTTTATAAATGATTATGTCAGGTGTTTTGTTCTAGTGATGGAAAGCTGACTGACACATGATAGTATCCTATTGTTATAGGATGGTTATCACAAATGCATAGCCGTGTATCCTTTTTATTATTAGTGAACAAAACCTTTTCCATGTGCACAGGCACATGCACACACGCACAATTTACTTCTTGACACACAGATGAATCTGCATCTTCTGTCCATGACCCAAAGCAAGAAAGGGGTCACCATGATTGATAAAGAGACAAATTATGTTTTCCCCTGTGTGAAGTTTGGTCTACCACTTCCATGAAGCATAGTTTTGGGAGGGAGTGTGAACAAATTAATGATATAGGGGGGTTCAGTTGAAAGAATAAAGAAGTTTAATGATGTCTGCTACAAATTAAAAAAAAATAAACAATATCCCTGAAAAGCTTAAATCTTAGAGTGAATCTACTCTTATAGTATTAATCTCCATTACCAAACAATGGCCCATACCCAAGCATTTCTTAATGTACTTCACTAATTCTAAAAATTATTGCCATTAAGTAAGTGCCATATTACCCAAAGAAGAAACACAGCCATCAGGTTATATCAGAACCGAAATTATAGAAAACAAAGAGGAAACTCTACAGAATTTCAAGGGGAAAATACTCCATGTCTCATTGTATGTATTATTATTGCTATGGTAAGATTTATGTTTATTCTCATTGTTTATGCACTGTCACGCCATGGGTGAACTAACAAAGTCACCACTCTAAGAATCTTAATGAAAGCAAAAGTACTTACAAAGAGTGCTCCTGGTTTTCTAGTCATAAAATAATAATCCAACCATACAAAAAAACCTTAAGAAAAGGGAAGGAATTATATTAAAAAATGGCATTGGACAGTGAAACTATATGTACATAACTAGGGGTTAAACCTAGGGCATTCTCCCTCTGAGTAATTCTATTTTATTTTCTATCTTGAAACAGGGTCTCACTAAGTTGCTGAGGACCTTGCTAAGTTGCTAACCTTGGCTTCTAAACGGAGATCCTTCTGTCTCAGCCTCCCAAGTAATGGGATTACAGGCATGTGTCAGCATACCTAGCTGAAACTTTAAAATTTAGACTCAGTACTTTCCATATAGGGTTATTATTATTATTATTTGCAGTTTTAAGTGAAAACATAGATGCCAAATACTTAGCAGTGATACATGTAAAATACTTGGAAGTGACTCCATAAACATTATTTTACCATCCCTATCACCTCTCATTTCTCCAAGAATCTGGCTCTGTTTCCTGGAGCATGGTATTAGAAAGAACAATCTCAGAGCTAGATGCGTTCGTTGTCAATGGGCGTCTTTGTTTCTAGTCCCTCTCCTTTGAGAAAGTAAGAAGATATACATGTGTATACTGACCACTGTATATTAACATTTCTATAAATGTTTCTTTTCTTTCCATGATTCTGGGGATATAATCAGGAAAGGCCATGTGTGTGGTAGGCAAGTCCTCTATGACTGTGATCAGCCCCTCTATAAATGTTTATACATGGAACCATCTATATTGTGCTAAATAGGAGTTTCTCCTGATATATTCAGCTTTAACCCACTACCTATGGATCATTCTAGCCTCTTCTCCCTGCTTATCTATAATCTCCTATTCCAATAGCAAGGAGCCTCTCTCCACAATCTGCCAACCTAACATTTACTTAATTGAGCAATACCAGTGTGCAGCAGAATTGTTAACTGGGGCCTCATTAATGTGATTTTTAAACTTGATATAAATGTTAAATATTCTTCTTGGTAGAACATGTCTAGAATTTAGGAAGTATTAATAATATATGTCTGAATCTCACATTTCTCTAATTTCTTAATATTTGGGATTCTTTGAAGGGAAGAAGGCAGTAAAGGTGTATAGGTAGTTTAATAAAGATATAATGAGATATAGGTGAAATGCAATTTAGTGACATAGAATACAAATTGGTTATAACTTTTAAATCACCAAGAGAAAAAATGGGGGGGGGCTGAATTCTTTTAGTGATAACTAGGATTTTTAAAATTAGAACAAGACTTCAATTCTAAAATTGTCCTTTGTATCATATTAACATGTAAGATTCCAATTAAAATCCTTAAACTTAATTTTTAGCAATCTATGGTTAGAATTTTAAAGTTCCTCTGAGTGACAAACTCATTATAATTGTGAATGTAAAGAAAAAATGTGTTGTATTTTGAAATATGCCAATTGTGAAGAATTACCATGTTCATCTATGGCCCTAAAAATGGGCAGGAAGAAGCATGTCTTGTTTATCTTTGTGATCATAGCTCCTACAGTTCATTTAAGACAACTTTCCATCTCTGCTAACTTAAGAAGGGGTGAATGATTTAATCCCAACTGTATGTAAAATCAAGAGAATTGTCTCTGAGGATATACACATGGAAGAGTATATAATATAAATTGCAATATATAGTACATATGTAGATGTACAAATTTAGAATCTCTGAAGATTTGTGTTGGAATCTTATTCTATTTTAACATCCAAATAAGACATTAAAACAGACTTTACTGCTGGAGATTTTTTTGATTAATGAATACCATAAGAATATTTGTATGTTGGTTTTACAGAGCATTTAATACTTCAGAAAGAGATTTGATTTTGTTATAGGTAGATGATTAATAATATTAAGAAGAAAGGAAAAAGATACTTATAGATGAAGCATCAGGATTTGAAAATGGTCTTTAACACTAAAGTTAAATTACTTCCACAATTGTAATAGAAATCCATTATATAACTGGTATACAATTTATGGAAACTTGATTTTTTTTCAGGTGCAACTTTTTGTGTTAATTGAAGTTGACCTAATTTCAACATTTTTAAAAGCTAAGAAGAATAGAAATAAGACTTTTTTTCAGTGCACTTGATATGCATATGCTGAGATATCACACCAAGTCTCATTCATGCATATAAATAATACATGTTAATAAAAATATGTAAGAAATAAGATCTTTTATGTGCTTACTCAATTTTTATATGTTTTACACACATACACATTTGAATATGCTCCAACACCTGAGATTTGGGATATTATCTACATATTTTTAAATTGATATTAACAACTTATTTGTAAATAAAACATGAATTTACATTTGAGATCTGCTTTTCCCAAGCAACTATTCAATTCAGCTAAATTCAACAAGAAAGAAATATTTATAGGAACAAAATTCTATAAGTCACTTGCATTAGACACATAGTACACCCTCGATAAATACTAATTTTCTCAGTAGATTCACATTTTCCCCTATGGCTGTTTTCCCCTGAAAACTAAGCCTTTAAGAAATTATTTGAAGTGGCAGAGAAGGAGTTTTTTCTGTTTTTTTTCAAGTCAGTAGTTTGAGATTTTAGGATGTTTTACAAAGAAATTCTGATCTTTAGGGGATCCAGAGCTCAACCCCCATCTGCTACTGCTATGTGAAAATCTAAATCTATGGGCAGTGATTAGGCTTTAGCAATCTCTAATAAGTTATTTTCAGAAAGTTTTTTTTTTTTTTTTTTTTTGGTAACGAATATGGCACTAATTGATGCCCTACAAAGTGGTCTCAGTAGAAGGCAAGGGGAATTGTGAGTTATGCACAGGTAGAGGATTGATTTTGCCATCATTAAGGAAAGCAGGTGGAGGAGAGGAGAGGAGAGGGAAAGCCCCCATCTTTATGGCATTCTAGTAAACCACAAACCACTCCACTTTTACTTCTGTGATTGATGTTGCCACTGAAAACCCTCCACGGAACGGCTGTACTGTCTTGAATCTCAAACCATGGACTATTCATTATGCTGTATATTTTCCACGCTGACCTGATATTGATGTACACAGTGTTTAATGAATCATATTTATCACACTGTGTTTCGGAACAGGAAGTACTGTGCATCTTATCTTACACTCATGGTCCAAGTGGGAGATGGAGCAAGCGAAGTCTGGTAATAGAATCTGGCGAGAAGGCAGGTTAGGAAATGCTGAACAAGAAGGAGGGAGAGATCGAAAACTTGAGTTGGAATCTCTCACTGGAGCCACCCAGAGCTTTCCACATGCTGGTGCAAAGGCACAGTAGGTTCCTGCCATCTGCGTGGTAGCAAAATGACCATGTCTATAAAACTAGATCCGCTCGGCTTCAGATCATAATCCAAATCATTTTCCAATTTATGGTCTTAAAAGTTTCCCCAACTGTTGAACTCGTGTGCCTATGCCCAGGACCAGACATTTTCCAACCAAAATAAAAGCAGAATGGCTAAATAGATGTTTTAAAGAAAGTGCAAAGGAAAAGCGAGAAGAAACCATGGTATATAAATTTCTAAGCTAGTGCTTTTCTTTAAAAGGAAGCAAAATAATTAGATTTATCTGTGGCTTTTGACCACATCTAATTATATTATAGTTTTTCCTTTGTGCCTGGCTGGTATTTCCAATAATTCAAGGTACATGATGGCCGGATAGGACGAGCCAGGCCAGATCACAGCCATGCCAGTAAACACTGGTGTGGAGGCTTGCCTGAGGTAGGGAAGTGAGTCGAGGACACCGTGCAGAGGCAGCCAGAAGAAGTAAGCAATTCCAAATATACCCCACTTATTGTCCAAGCTGCAGTATAAACATGGAACTCGGGGTTTCCTCAGACCACAGATGTCAAATGCAGTATGCCAACTCTGTCTTCCGTATCAGGTAGAAGACGCCTTAACAAGATGCTGGGTAGATCCCATGACTTCTGGGCCATTTTCCGTTATTCACTTCTAGCTATAAAATCCATCAAGTTAAATTTCCAGTGTCATCTCCAGTTCAGAGCGCACGCTCATTCTCTCTCTCTTTCTCTCTCTCTCTCTCTCTCTCTCTCTCTCTCTCTCTCTCTCTCTCTCTCTCTCTCTTCACAGGCAGCCCCAAGGAATGTTAGTTGGGAGAGGATGTGGTTTGTACTTATTCCTCTTTTGAAACCAGCACCAAGGATTTGAGCAGAACCATAGTTAGGCTTGCCTTCCTTCCTTCCTTCCTTCCTTCCTTCCTTCCTTCCTTCCTTCCTTCCTTCCTTCCTTCCTTTCTTCCCTCCTTGTGCTACAGGGTATGTAACCCAAGGTCATTCTACCTCTAAGCTACACCTCCAGCCTTTTTTATTCTTTTTGTGTGTGTGTGTGGTACTGGGGATTGAACCCAGGGGCATTCTACCTCTGGGCTATGCCTCCAATCCTATTTTTTATTCTTTATTTTGAAACAGGATTTCACTAAGTTGTGGAGGGCCTCCCTAAATAGCTGAGGCTGGCCACAAACCTGGATCCTCCAGTCTCAACCTCCCAAATACTGGGATTACAAGCATGCATCATCATACCTGGCTTCCTTTTTATTTATTTATTTTTTATTTTAAAACAGGGTCTCACTAAGTTTCAGAGGGCCTCACTAAGTTGCTGAGGCTGGCCTTGAACCTGAGATCCTCTTGTCTAGGCCTTCCAAGTCCTGGGATTACAGGTGTGCACCACCATGCCCAGCTAGAATCTTTGTTAATACTTTTGTGCAACATCCTGCCTCCCCCTACATTTTTGAGGTCTGTTGTTTTCAAGGAGTTCATTTCCCCTGGGAGGCTGTTTACCAATAAACTATCCAGGAAGGAAAATGGATGCCCTACGCTCGTCCCTCCATTTGAAATAATGTAAAGGCTTACCTTAAATTTCCTGCAGGATCTGGTCAAGCCCTACTTGTGGCAGTGGGGCCCTTGTTCATATGGCTGCTTCCTTTCCCCTTCTCTTTTCTGTCCTGTCCCTAAGTACCTTACTATTTTCTTCCGGGAACACTTCTTTAATACTTCACTTGAATCCTCCCTCAGGGTCTGCTTCTTTGAAATCTGGCTTAAGAAATCTATCCTTGGAGCTAGATGTGGTGGTGTACACTTGTAATCCCAGTACTTGGGAGCCTGAGACAGGAGGATCACAGTTTCACAGCCGGCCTCAGCAACTTAGTGAGGTCCTCTGCAACTCAGTGAGACCCCGTTTCAAAATGAAAGAATAAAATCGGGCTGGGGGTGTAGCTCAAAGGTAGAATATCCTTGGGTTCCATCTCCAGTACTGAAAAATAAAAATCGATCCTTGTATCCCATAGTGGTGGTGCACACTTGTAATCCCAGTACTTGAGAGGCTGAGACAGGAGGATTGCAGGTTCTTTGCCAGTCTCAGCTATTTAGTGAGGCCTTCCGAAACTTAGTGAGACCCTGTTTCAAAATAAAGAATAAAAAATAGGGCTGGGGATGTACCTCTGAGGTAGTACTGGTAAAAAAAGAAAGAGAGAGAGAGAGAGAGGAAGAAGGAGGAGGAGGAGGAAGAGGAGGAAGAGGAAGAGGAAGAGGAAGAGGAAGAAGAAGAAGAAGAAGAAGAAGAAGAAGGAAAGAGAAAAGAAAAGAAATCGACCCTTGACAGACCTTTGGATGAGCCTGGAGTGCCGCCACCACCGGCCAGTCCCATCTCCTTCCAATTGTCTTTTGGTTGAATTTCAAGGGTCTGAGTAGCTATTCATCCTCCTCTCCTTCTCTTCCTCCCTCTTTCCTGCCCTCCCTCCCTTCCTTCCTTCCTTCCTTCCTTCCTTCCTTCCTTCCTTCCTTCCTTCCTTCCTTCCTTCCTTTGTCTTTCTTTTCCTTCCTCTTCTATTTCCTTTCTAGAATAAGCCTTCTACCACATTTCTTGTCTTTTCTCCTACCACACTCATGGAATTGGGGAGGGGCAGCTGATGGAGTGATGGTCTTAATAACACCCTTTCCCTTTCATCACTTTAAGTGATCATGCTGTTGGTAGACATGTTAGTTTTTATGGAGAAGAACATAAAGCTATGTGGGAAAGGCTTTCTTAAGGGCCACTTGCTCTGGATACTACTGGGGGAACTTCCTTGAGGACCAGACTTCCGGCTTCCACATCCACCCAGGGCAAGGGTTCAAAGCGAGAATCCATTCCCAGACTTAGCAGCAGAAGCTGAGGCAGCACCACCACGTGCTCCCCCTGGCCCGTGGTCATCAGTTGCTCTAGTACTTAACATCTGAAGCTCTGGAAAGAGCCATCGGGAAAACGGGAAAGGAGGCCTCCCTATAAATAAATGGGAAGGTAAGGGAGCGGCTAACTTGTATTTATTTTTATCATTTGAGCCAAGGAGTGCCCTAGGAAGTTGAAACAAGGAACCTAGGCAATAGCTGGATAATTAAAATGACCTCATTGGCAGGAGATGGTTCTCCTTGTCTCGGATCCATGGCGTTTATGAATGAAAGTGCTCAACGTCCCAGTGGCTCTCCTTCGGAACTGGCTCATCCATTACTGGGGTAATGATTTTCCGTCTGGGCAACAGCAAAGCCAAAGGCCTATTACACAGGCAACATAAAGTTAAAAAGACATTATGAATAAAGCGTTGGTTCGTGCCAGCTTTTGCCAACTCTTCGGAGAAGACTGCCGGAGCCAACACGTGTTTATTACACTTAATAATGTTTACATAATTCTTCCTTGAGCTCATTAGAGCTGTCAGATCAAAAGTAAATGTGTTCCCCTTTCTGTTTATCTCTAAAGACTTTGCAGTCAATAAAGCAAGATGAATGACACCAAGGGAACAGACAACGACGTACCACTCTGCAAACACTGCCAGGTTAAACCCTCTGCCCCTATGGGCTTCTGGATCTCAGACCAGAGGGAGCAGGTTAACTGACCAACCACTTAGTTCTCTTAGCAAAAGACCAGCTGGTCTCCAACTTTAATGCCCGTGGAATCACCCCGGAACTTGTTAAAATGCACACGGCTAGGAAGTGTTTCCAGAGACTCTGATCCAGCAGGTCTGGGGTAGGGACCAGAAACTTGGCATTTCTAGTGAGCGCCCAGGTGATGCCTGCTCCTGTTGCAGGTGCACGGACCTTACTCAGAGGTCATGTCTAATCCTCTCCTTTGTTGGAGGGTATCCCTTGGCAATTTGGGACATCCTGGCCAATGGCATGCACCAGCGACGGTGCTGACAGCGGGTGCTGCAGCCAAAGCATTAACCGGGTCAGCGGGGTGGCGGCTTCAGCAGCAGCGAAGCTACAGCAGCAGCCACCGCTGCAGCTCACGCCGAAACCCCGCTGGGCCAGCGTGGCTCGGAGCGCTAGCGGGCCAGCGCGGGGAGGCGGGGCCTGGTGCCCGGGGGCGGGGCCTGGCGCTCGGGGGCGGGGCGCAGCGAGCCGGGTTCCCGCTGTCTGCTCTCGGTGGCGGCGGCGGGGGCTGAGGGCACAGCCAGCGAGCGGCACGCCGCGGACTCCCAGGCAGCCTGCCGAAAGGTAAAGCCAGGAGAGCGCGCTGGCGGGTCTTCCTGCTGGGTGGCTGCTGTCCGAGCCCTGAGCGTGCAAGGCGCCCCCAAGCTACATCTGGGTGCCCCGGGCATTTGCATTGCATCGAGCGGGGGTTTCGCGTGCGCCGCGGCGGGGGCTCGGGGCTGGGGGCTCGGGGGTCAGCTGTGGAGGCCCGCAGCCGTTTGAGGACAACTGGACTCGGAGACAACTTTGCGCAGCGGTCCTCTTCCAAGTTCCCTTTATTGCCATTGTCTTTGCGCCTCCCGTCTGACAGTCTCCCCGGACTCCAGCTTTGTTCTCACCAGGCCAAACCCGCCGTCCCCAAGGGCGTGAACCCGGCAGTGGCTGGCAAGTTGCACCTGCCGGCTGGATCCGCCCCGGCTCCCTCCGCTTCCCTGCCTGGTCCAGCTCTGTCCTGCGCACCGGACACGGGCACCGCTGGGCACTGAGAGATCCATCCAGTGTTCACAGAAGCGGAGGCTGTCGCCCCGTTCCCCTGTGTGGTCTGGGCTCCGGCCCCAGGGTCGGACCTTTGGGCTGTGCGTGACTTGAGGGCCAGAGAAAGGGCAGGAAAAAGTTTGGAGCATTGGCCGGGCCCAGCAATTGGAGCCGGCAGCCCGGGCTGCTCAGGGCGGGAGTAGGAGCGACTGCTAGGTGCTGGGCGGAGGGACTGGGACGGGACGGGACCCTGGAGACCGAGGGTCCTCCCTGGGACTCTGGGGATGGGGTGTTTATGGTCTCCTGCGCGCAAGGACAGGAAGAAGCTGTGTGTGACTGCAGAAAACCGGAGAAAAGGAGAGAGGTACCTGGAATGTATGTGATTATAGTGCACCCCATGCGCGCACCCCCCACACAGCTTTTCTGGATATTTTGGAAAAGCTGTGCACGGGCTGCCTTGTTGTACCCCAACTCTCAGAGTGGGGTTAGGGTCGGGAGCGGCGAAGAGGGATGAGTTTTACCCAGCTTGCTAGTGCTGTCTTTGAAAGCGAACAGGTGACAGCAGACGTGTCTAAGAGTGTGTGTGTGTGTGTGTGTGTGTGTGTGTGTGTGTGTGTGTGTGTGTGTGCATGCGCACGCGCACGCAGCACAGGGGCCAAGGATGCTCTTTGCGCTGGACCACCAGCTGTGCCGCCAGGCCTCCACCCCGCCCCCTTCCAGCTTTTGACCTCATCGGTGTGAGTTTTGCTGCCACTCCCGCCTGAGGCTGACAGAGGAGAGGCAAAAGTGATGATCACAGAGTGGAAGGGACAAAAGGGGGCATTTGGAGGATCCTCCCAGGGCGAAGCAACTGAATATGTGCGTGTGTGTGTGCGTGCGTGTGTGTGTGTGTGTGTGTGTGTGTGTGGTATAAGGGGTTCTCTCCTACCAGCTACGGAGAGGACCCTGGGCGAAGAAGGATGCAGTAGGAGAGGAAGAAAGACAGGTGGAGTGGAGGAGAAGGAACTGAACATGATGCAGAAAAGAGCCAAGATTGAAACCAGCTTGTCGGATAGGCTGTAAAATTATAAATCGATTTTTTATATATATTTTTAAAAAGGTATTAGGGAAAGGAAAAACGGAAGCTAAAATTTTAGAGGCTGGGGGCACAGTAAATTTGATTATTTAATAAAGGCATTTTATTGAGTGATGCTGAAGTGCGTCTGAAACACTCTCTGAAGTTTATTGCTGGCTTCAGGTAATCTCCCTCACACATCTTTCCAGCACCTACTCCCGAAGTACCTTTTGACTGTCAGAAAGAAGTAAAAGGCATATACACACAAATAAAATGCAGCTAAATGAAGTTTAAATGAAGCTTTGAGCAGGATTAAATGGCTTGTGTAACTGCTGAATGTTGCTAAAGTACTGTCAGGGCTATAAAATAGCCAGACAAAAATAAAGGAAAAAAAAATAATTGTAACAAGAAAATGAAGGCTTTACAAGAACTTCAGTAATGAACACATAACAATTGATGGTATGATGCAGTAATTATTTTCGTATTTACGCCATTAACGATTGTAATTTAACGTTAATGTCCTGGTATTTTATTCCTTCTCATTTGCAGACAAAAGCACATCTGAGACACCATCAGGGAGTAATTTGGTAATATAAAGTCATGAATAGAAAACACTAAACCATGCTCAGAACTCTGACAACATAAAGCGTGAAACAAAATAACCTCATTTGCTGTTTATTATCTGTCTTTATAATTCTGTTTACCATCATTTGCATAAATGAATAGCTAAATTGTATAGTATATCCCGTTTTGGGAAAAATACTTGGTGCTTATAGATATACTGAAAAAAAAAGTAGTAGGTAATCCTTACATTAAACATCAAAAAGAAAACTTTGTGGGATTAGAAGCCTTCTGCAAATAATCAAACTACAAATTTAACCTGCTTCAGGCATTCTTATTTTATTTAACGTGGCTCAAGCAGTGGTTAACATCCTAACTTCTTTTCTAGCTAATCTTAACTAAACCAAGCCAAAGTTCTCCACATTACAGGAAGAAGTGATTTTGTTAACCTGAGAATCTTTTTTTTTTTTTTTTCCTGTTTAGACTTCCATAGGACAAATTGTCAGAACCTGAGGGCAGATTTTATTAAAAGGGGCTCAAAACAAAATTCAGCAGAAACTTAAATTACCCACATCCTAAGACAAACATCCACATTTGTACATTGTACATCTCAAAACTATTGTGTGTTCTCATAACCATAGAATATTTGGTAAACTGCTTCACTCATATGATAAAAGGAACAATTAATAACTGTATTAAAAGGGCTTTGAAGTACCATGCCAGCCAAACAGCTGAGCAAAACATGTGGTAGTTGGGAGAGATCAGTCAATCACATGATTTAAAAAAAAATCCACTTATTGTTACCAGGCACACACAGTATCACAAGGATTGAATGTTGAATGCACCTTTCCCTTTCCATGCAAATATGCTGGTCTCATGTGGAATGACACTGGGAAGCCAGCATCACCTGAGAATAGATTCCATGAGAAAATAGGACCTTGTGTATATTCTAAATACAGAGAAAAGGAAAATAATAAGTGGCAGGCAAGATGTCTATTCCTGGGGAGGCTGGTGAGTGTGTGTGTAGGACAGGGAAAAGTCCTTACCAGTTTATTGGTTACAAACTTGGGAAGGGCAATGCTATAAATGAACAATATTTGGAATACAAGTTTAGTTACTGTATTCACCCTTAAAGAAAGTCACTGTTTCCCTGTGATTTTGCTTTTATATTCTAAATATTTGAAAGGCTGACCAGTTTATCTGTACTTCTATTGTTCCTTTTTTGCTATATGCTAATTTTAGAGCTATTTTTTTATACCTTTACTAGTGCCATATAAGTATGCCTCATAGTGAGACCAAAGCAATACAAACATCCGTGCACACAGCACTTGGTGTATTTCCCTCTGTATACCTGACCCCACGTCCCCTTCCTCCCTCCCTGGACGTGGTAGTGAGAGAACTTGTGTGGATGTAACTTGACTTTAAACTCTTCCTTTTATCCATCTGTGTTTCCCCCTCTCCACTTCCCTCTCCCAGTCCCCTTCCACCATCCTACTGTTTTCTCTCATTGACTGAAGTCCCCTTTGCTTCCTATTTTTGTTCTAGCTTCTTTATAGCATTGTTTTCCAGAGAAATTCTATGTTTCTCTCTGTTTTAAAGGTCCAAATCTCACTTTTGTGAGATCATTCATTTATTCATTTCTGCTACATACACTTATTAAGTGCTCATAATTAACCACCAGATATTGTCCTAGGTACTGGGGATTCAAGAATAAATTAGACTCAGTCTCTTTGCTGAGAGAATGAGTCCTATAATATAAACAATTGTTAATTATCAATTAAAAATAATTTTTTTTAAAAAGTGAAGGAGACGGTTATGTGGGTAGGTAAAAGCAATAAAATATAATAAGTGGCAGCCTATCTCAGAAAGTTGGAATGAGATAGACTGGGATCAACTTTCAGCTCTACTTCTTACTATTTATGAGGTTTTTTTGTTTGTTTGTTTTGTTTTTGGTAGTACTGGGAATTAAACCCAAGGGCATTCTACCTATGAGCTACACCCCCAGCCCTATTTTATTTTTTAAACTCTGAAACGGAGTCTCACTAAGTTGCTGAGGCTGGACTCAAACTTGCAATCCTCCTGCCTTAGCCTCCCAAGTGCTGGATTACAAGTGTGCCCTACCATGCCTGGCTCTATCCATGGGAATTTGACCCAGTTACTTAACCTCCCTGAGCCTCCATTTTCTTATCTGGCAAATAGGAGAGATAACACTTCCCTAAATTACAGAGTCTTCATCAGATTACATCGCAACAGATTTTAATGTCTTGCATCTTGAAAACAAAGACAGCAGGTGTCCCATTCTTGTCAGCACACGTGGCCTCTTTTCTCTGCTCCAGGTCATTGTCTGACTTGTGGTGAGGTTTGTCTGCCATGCACTGTCTCCCTCTCTTCTCCACCTTACCATCTCCTCCTCCTCTCCTCCTTACCACCTATCCGACATTAGTACAACTCCTACCTCGCCACTTACAGAGACAGCTTCTGTTGAGATCTGCAGGGACCGCCCTGCAGTCAGATCCAGTGAGCTGTATTCTCGCCCAACTTTTTGAAGCATTTAAGAGAGTTTTCTCTTTCCTTTTCTGGCATAAAGTTTCTTCTGTTGGCATCAGTGGGTTGGGTGGCCTCTGGACAACTGTAGATTTCAAGTTTGCCTCTTTAGTTTTCATTATGTTTCAGTCAGCTCCTTCTCCATTACCTCATCTCCAAAGAAAGGTGGAGCTGTCCAAACTTCGAGCTCTAATCTGAGCCCGCTTATTCTATCTCCTTCCTCCTCTCTCCCTCCCCAATTAGATAATTCCTTTAATTCTCCTGATTTCAAAATTTTATCTCTATGCTGATGCGATTTATGTCTCCAGTCCATACCTGGCCTCTGAGCTCCAGAAGTGTCTATGCAACTGTCCACTTGGCGTTTTCATTTGGATGTTTCATGAGCACATCCGGCTTCTAACATCCAAAACTAAAGTCTATATTCCCACTTCCAACAACCTAATATTATTCTCCCTTCATTCTTCCTCATTTGAGAAATGACAATCTCATGCACCCAAGTGCCCAGCCCCGAAATGGACTTGTCCCTTGATCTCCACATCCGTCTTCATTCTTCACCATGTTCTTGGTGTTCAGGGTGGGTGTTTACTTGATACACACAGGAGAGCCTGCCAGTGTTGGTGGCTTGTTACCTGCATTCGTTCTGATCGATCAGCGCTTTGCTCCTATCAATTGATAAATTTGTTTGGACTCTTAACCCTGCTTCTTTTTGCCTCTATCTTTCTCCATTATAACTTCCAGCGTCCGAAACAATATCACCTCTCACCTATTACGTTTGTTCCGATATGATGGATTTGTACATAAACTGTTAGTATCACCATTTAAACTGATTTTCTACATTTTACATATTGCATGAAATAAGTTTCACACATTCCAATACTAGGAGGTTGGTCAACAATATAGAAAGGACTTAAACCTTGCATGGTAAATTGCCAAATTAACGCTAAGGAGTTGGAAGCCTTGAAAGGTGAAAGTCCTTTATGGGTGGAGAAATATGGTTTGCAGATGCCACACTAAAACATGGAATTTCATGGAAGATCATGGAATTTCATGTTTGCCAAATTTGGAATACCATGCTTGATGTTTAGTTTACAGAAATGAAGTCAGATTAAAGTTCTACCATTAAAAAATAAATTTAAGTATATATAATGGTCTATTTTTACTCTGTGTCAATAGAGTACATATAATAAAAAATGTAATATAGCCAGGTGTAGTGGTGCACACTTGTAATCCCAGTACTTGGGAGGCTGAGACAGGAGGATCATAGGTTTGAGGCCAGCCTCAGCAACTTAGTGAGACCTTGTTTCCAAATAAAAATAAAAAAGAACTGGGTGTAGCTCATGTATAGAATGCCTCTGGGTTCAATCCCCAGTCCCCCTGTCCCCCAGAAATACTAATGTAGAAATATAATGAAGAGATGGAATATTGAGGATGTTATATATGGCTGTAGAATATTTTTTTTGACAAAGAGTAGGAAAGGAAAGCAAAATAACTTGAGTAAGAAATATCATGAGTGTCAGCTCCAGAAATGTTGGTCATACCTGCCTCCCCCTCTTTCACTAACATGCCAGTATTCTTAGCAAAATGGGCATCCTTCGGTACACTTTCATTTGTATGCTGTGCATCTGTGAGGTAAGAGGTTTTACCCCCAAAGGGCAGTGATGATTGTGATGTAATCACACCTATAAACCTCAAGTTATCAGTGATGTCATTGGAATGCAAACTGAGAAAAGTCCAAGTTTCACTTTCTAGAGACAAAGAGCACTTTCTTTCACAAGAGTCACAGGAACACGGGAAGAATGTGCCCCATTGTACATACACTTTTCAGCTTCTTGGTCTTGGGTGTTGATCCTGGCTTTCGCACTGGTCTGCGTACCAGTCTCCCCCTCAGCTTCCTTTCTCTTCTTTTCCTCCTTCCATCTCTCCCACTGCTTAGTTCCTTCCTTCTTCTCCACTTCTTCCTTTTCACTCTTTGCTTTCTGTTGTTTTCATTCTCTCTTCCCTTCTCCTTTTTATTGTCCTTCACCATTCTTATCAGAGGGAAAACAAACAAAATAGCTCTTACATGAGCTTTTTCCCTGGATATCTCTGCCTGGATAGGATCTTACCTACAAAATTACCCTTGCCTTTAACACTTGCTGATCTTCACAGTGCATTATTGCAAACTTATATCAAGATCCCTAAATTTTTCTCTTTAGTTTTCTCTATGTCTACAAATAACCATATAAAATATGAAAGAAAGGGAATGGGTACAATATCCTTGTGGGTCCATTCTACCATGCGCTGAAATGACCTTTTTCCAGTAAGCAATATTTACAACCACCTGACACAAACGTAGAGATCTAGGCAAAGAATAACATCCTGAGTTCAGCTACCATTTGAGAAGATGCATGCCCATCTTCACAGTGATGGTGAAAATTGGAATAATGGCTAAATGATGATAAATAATTGTTGAGTGCTTGCAGTGTGCCAGACTCTGGGCTAAAAGCTTGCTACTTATCATTTTATTTATTCTTAACTCCCAGTAGGCCCATGTTCTGGATGAGGCAACAGACTAAACAAAGTCAACTGACTTGAGTAAAGGTTGCAGATCTAAAAGTATACAGGTGGCTAGTCAGATTCTCTTAACTGTGGTACTCTGTATTGCAGCAGACACTCCTCAGCAATTCCCAGGTTCTCTACCTATGATTACAAAACATTCATACTGTCAATGAGCTGCAAGGAGGCCTTTAAGCCCTAGTAGCTGCTTTTGTAGGGACACGCCTCAAAGAAGTGATGGGTGGTGAAAGTGACATTGGCTTTTCATCCTCTCTAAAAACAATGCAGAATTCATGTTTTGTACTCGTGTATATGGTACAGTTTGTCTTTTGGGAGAGTGAATGGTAGATAACACTGGGCCTCAGCAGAGGAGAAATAAGATAGCATTGTGTAGGTGAAATGGCCTTTCACTGGAGAATGAAAAAATGAAACCTCCTTTTCTACAAATGGAGGGAATTGCATTAGGTGGTCTCTTCAATCCTTTGCTGTGGGCCGTAATGCTATGCACAAGGAGGGTATAAAAGAGAGGATAAGCTGAGCACAGTGGTACACACCTGTAATCCCAGTACTTGAGAAGCTGAGACAGGAAGATTGTAGGTTCAAGACTAACCTTAGCAACTTTCCGAGACCCTGTTTCAAAATAATAAATAAAATAGGGCTGGGGGTGTAGCTCAATGGTAGAATATCCCTGAGTTCAGCCTCCAATACCACCTCCCACCAAAAAAAAAAAAAAAAAAAAAAAGGACAGTGTGCAAGCAGTACTGGATATCTTATAAGGGCTTCCAAGATGAATCCCATTTTCCATTTTCTAATCAAGTTCTTTTAAGAACCTAGTTTGAGTTACAGGAAAATGTGGGCAGTCAAAATAATGAGAGCATTCCAACAACTTTTTGACCAGTAGCCCTGTTTCCACCCTGACCTCACATACTAGCTAGAATGGTCTTACTGAAATTATAGTCATAATATGTCAGAGTCCCCCTAAAGCCTAAGGCCTTGCAGTGCCCTGCCATGTTCTTTATGATCTGGATCCCTGTTACCTCTCTGACCTCATTGTTGGCCTCTTTAATGGAATGAATGAATGAATGAATGAATGAAGAAACGACTCGAGTAATCTTGGCAGGGGAAAGTCTTATTTTATTTATTTATCTATTTAATTTGGTACCAGGGATTTCTATGATTACCTTAACAAACGAACACAAACTTAGTGGCTTCAGAACCCACAAATTCATGATCACATAATTTTCATAGGTCAGAAATCCAGGTAGGCTTGGCTAGTTACTCTGCTTTGGGTCTTATAAAGCCAAAAATCCAGGGTCAGCCAGCCTCAGTTTTTATCTAGAGGTTCCAAGGAAGAATTTTCTTCCAGCCTCATTCAAGTTGTTGGAAGAATTCAGTTCCATGTGGCTGTAGGACTGAGGTCCCTATTCCCTTGCTGGCTGTAAGCTGAGAGTTGTTCTCAACTTTTAGAGACATCTCCCTGGCTTTGTGGCACTTTCTGTTTTCAAAGCCAGCAACAGTATATCAAGTCCTTCTTGTACTTCAAATCTCTCTGACTTCCTCTTTCCCCACCTCTCTTCTCCCTGCAGCCAGAGAAAGCTCTCTACTTTTTAGAGATTCCTATGATTAGCTTGGGCCCCGCCCAGATGATCCAGAATAATCTTTCTCTCTTTTTTTTTTTTCAAGGTCAACTGATTATTATGGTTAATCACATCTGAAAAATCCCCTTTGCCATGTCAGATAATATGTGCACAAGAGTGACAGTAGAGTCAAAGATACGGGGGCCCAAACTGTGCTTACTACGGTAGGGCTGTGTGAAGCCCGTCTCTGGAATTATGGGTCATCAACTGAGATGCACCAGATAACCTGACAATTGTCAGACACTGAAACCTATATTGGAAAGCTATAGATTTCTTCTTAAGGAGAAAGTGGTGGTCTTTTAGTGCATCTGTAATTAATCTACTGCCGGTTAAAGATATCCACTGTATTAAACAAAACAAAAGTAGATCATTTCACTTTATTAGGCATTTTATTAGTCTAAGTAAACAAAGAACTTTCCATGTGTTGGATGGCTCACTTAGCTAGCCTGAGTTTTTATCTAGAGGTCAGGAGTCAGGAGTCAAGAGGGGAAGAAGCAGGGGATGGCAATGGCCGTGTGGATTGGGGACATGAACCAGGGCAGCCCCAACTCACATTCAGGTACTTGCTTTGCTCTGGGGCAATTTCAGCCTAGCAGTGACAAATGTCTGCATTTAAGTGAAGGTTCAGAAATCTGGTTTTTAGGGTGAGTTTGGAAATCTGTGTGTAGACTCCAGTTTTGTTTTAATGCCAACTAAATCAAAATGAAAAATAACAGGAACAGCCAAACCTAATACATATGGGGACTAAATTTGGCTTGTTGACTGCCAATGAGCAATTTATGGTTTTATTCATGATAAGTGCATGTTTGAGGGGAAAAGTACTCAACATGATAAAGTACTCAAGGAATTGGCATTGAAAAAGACATCAAACCACTCCAATAGAGTAAGACTAAGAGGTTTTGGGCTTCAGCTTCTAGATCCAACATTGCAACTTTAGTCGTCAACTTACTTTAATCTATAACACAAGAAGCAGGTCATGGTGGCACACACCTGTAATCCCAGTGCTTGAGAGGCTGAGTCAGGAGGATCGTAGGTTTGTGGCCAGCTTAGCTACTTAGTGAGGCCTTCCACAACTTACTGAGAATCTGTTTCAAAATTAAAAAAAAAAAAAAAAAGTAAAATAAAGCCGGGTTTGGAGATGCATACTTGTAATCCCAGTACTTGGGAGGCTGAGACCGGAGGATCACAGGTTCACAGCCAGCCTCAGCTACTCAGTGAGGCCCTCTGCAACTTAGTGAGACCCTGTTTCAAAATAAAGAATTAAAAATAGGGCTGGGGGTGTATCTTGGAGGTAGAATGCCCCTTGGTTCAACCCCCAGTGCCACAAATAAAACAAAACAAGACAAAACAAAACAGTAGAGCAACAAGGAAGATAATTAATGTGAAGTGCTCTTCTCCAGTTTAACTTTTCACGGGTGCCTAGAAGACTACTTTTTGTTGGTTTACACACTTCAGGTTTAAACAAACAAGAGGGATAAGGAGGAAGTGTGGTGAATTTTTCAGAGAATTTGAATGAGTAGAGGGGAAGTGTTTAGGTCATTGAAACACAAAACTTAAATGGTCACAGAATTACATGTGTCCTGAGAGCTAGCTAGGCAAAAAGTACTTTTAAAATTCATAATAACTTAAAGAAAAGTTTCTTTTGAAAGGTATGAGAGTGCTCAAAGAGATGTGGAAAATTTATCCTATGGGTTGAATTTAAGGCTTATAAGGTTATTTATTTATTTATTTATTTATTTGGTACTGGAGATTGAACCCAGAGACATTCTATCTCCTATCTATAACCCCAGCCTTTTTAATTTTTTTTTTTTTTTTTTTTTTTTTTTTTTGCGGTACTGGGGATTGAACTCAGAGGCGTTCTACCTTCGAGCTACACCCCCAGCCCTATTTTTTACTCTTTATTTTGAAACCGGGTCTCACTAAGTTGCGGAGTGCCTCACTAGGTAGCTGAGGCTGGCCGCGAACCCGGATCCTCCGGTCTCAGCCTCCCGAATGCTGGGATTACAAGCGT
>PVLC010021495.1:0-27831 GCA_004027655.1 Graphiurus murinus
AAGAAGAAGAAGAAGAAGAAGAAGAAGAAGAAGGAGGAGGAGGAGGAGGAGGAGGAGGAGGAGGAGGAGAAAGAGAAGGAGAAGAAGAGGAGGAGGAGGAGGAAGAGGAGGAGGAGGAGAAGAAGGGAGGGAAGGAGAGAGAAGAAGAGGAGGAGGAGAGAGTGAGGGAGGGAGAGAGAAAGAAAAAGAGAAAGAGAGGGAAGAGGGAGGGAGGGTAGAGAGAGAAAGAAAGAAGAAATAGAGAGTGAGAGAGAAAGAAAAAGAGAAAGAGAGGGAAGGGGGGGAGAGAAAGAGAGAAAGAGAAAGAGGGTCTCACTAAGTTGCTGATGCTGATCTTGAATCTATGATCCTCCAGTCTTAGCCTCGAAAGTATTGGAATTACAGGCATGTACCACCATACCCAGCTAGCCAGTTGATTTTTGACAAGGATGCCAAAAGCATACGCTGGAGAAAAGACAGCCTCTTCAACAAATGGTGTTGGAAAAACTGGTTATCCATTTGGGGAAGAATGGAATTAAACCCCAACCTCCCACCCTGTATGTGTCAACTGAAGATGCATCAAAGGCCTAGAAATTAGACCAGAAGCTTTGTAATTACTACAAGAGGGCATTTGGACTAACATCTCTACCTATATATAGGTACTGGTAGAAACTTCTTCAACAAGAGCCAGAAAGCTCAGGAAATTCAAACAAGAATTAATAAAATAGGATGGCATTAAGTTAAAAAGCTTCTGTGCATTAAAAAAAAAACAAAACAAAAAAAACACCATTAACAGTGTAAGGAGAGAACCTAAGCCGGGCGTGGTGGCTCACTCTGGTAATCCCAGCATTTGGGAGGCTGAGACCAGAGGATACGGGGTTTCGAGGCCAGCCTCAGATACCTGGTGAAGCACTCCACAACTTAGTGAGACCCTGTTTCAAAATAAAGAATAAAAAATAGGGCTGGGAGTATAGTGCGGAGGTAGAATGTCCTTGAGTTCAATCCCCAATACCGCAAAGAGAGAGAGAGAGAGAGAGAGAGAGAGAGAGAGAGAGAGAGAGAGAGAACCAAGCCGAGTGTAGTGGCACACACTTGTAATCTCAGTACTTGGGAGGCTGAGACAGGAGGATTGTAGGTCAGAGGACAGTGTCAGCAAGTAGTGAGACTCTCACCAACCTAGAAAGAGACCCTGTTTCAAAATAAAAATAAAGAAGTAGGGCTGAGGGTATAGCTTGGAGGCCAAATGCCTCTGGGTTCAATCCTTACTACCTCAAAGAGAGAGAGAGAGAGAGAGAGAGAGAGAGAGAGAGAGAGAGAGAGAGAGAGAGAGAGAGAGAGAGAGAGAGAGAATATGAATGAGAATGAATGAACAAGACAGGATGTAGGCAGGTGGATGAAAAGGCATTCCAAGCTGGGTGTGGTGGCACATGCTTGGAATCCCAGTACTTGGGAGGCTGAGACCGGAGGATCTGGTTTTGTGGCCAGCCTCAGCTACCTAGGGAGACACTCCACAACTTAGTGAGACCCTGTTTCAAAATAAAATAAATTAAGCCGGGTATGGTGGTGCACACTTGTTATCTCAGTACTTGGGAGGCTGAGACATGAGGATCTGGGTTTGTGGTCAGCCTCAGCTAATTAGTGAGGCCCTCTGCAAACTTAGTGATACCCTGTTTCAAAATAAAGAATAAAAAATAGGGCTGGGAGCCGGGTGTGGTGGTGCATGCTTGTAAACCCAGTACTTGGGAGGCTGAGACTGGAGGATCCGGGTTCACAGCCAGCCTCAGCTACTTAGTGAGGCTCTCCGCAACTGAGTGAGACCCTGTTTTCAAATAAAGAATAAAAAATAGGACTGGGGGTGTAGCTCAGAGGTAGAATGCCCCTGGGTTCGATCTCCAGTACCACCAAAAAAAAAAAAAAAAAAAGTACAAAATTGAAATGGCACACACACAAATATATGAAACACAGGTTTTCTCCATGTTAATACAAATCCCAGTACTTGGGAGGCTGAGACCAGAGGATACAGGTTCGAGGCGAGCCTCAGCTACCTAGTAAGGCACTCCACAAATTAGTGAGACTCGGTTTCAAAAATAAAGAATAAAAAGTAGGGTTGGGGGTGTAGCTCGGAGGTAGAATGCCCCTGGGTTCAATCCCCAGTACAGCAAAAAAAAAAAAAAGAAAATAAGTATTGAATGTGGTCGTCCCTCAGTATCCATGGAGGATTGGTTCCACAATTCACCAAGGATACCAAAATTCACGGTTGCTCAAGTCTCTTATATGAAACGGCCTAGCATTTGCATATATGGAGAAACTCTTGTGCACTTTAAATTATCTCTAGATTACTTATAATACATAATAAAATGCAAATGTCATGTAAATAGTTGCTCTACTTATTGTTTGGGGAATAATGACGAGAAAATTCTGTACATGCAGACATATTTTTTAGCATATAAGACATGTATATTGGTATTGGGGATTGATTCCAGACACATTCTACCTCCTAGCTACATAGCTACATCCCCAGCCCTTTTTATTTTTTGTTTGGAAACAGGGTCTTTGTGTGTGTGTGTGTGTGTGTGTGTGTGTGTGTGTGTGTGTGTGTGTGTGTGTTTTGCTGGGGATTGAATCCAGGTGCAAGCTACCCGTACCCCCAGCCACATTTTATTTTGAAACAGGGTCTCACTAAGTTGCTGAAGGTCTCACTTAGTTGGTGAGGCTGGCCGCGAACCCGGATCCTCCTGTCTCAGCCTCCGAAGTACTGGGATTACAAGCAGGCACCACGGTGCCCGGTTGAGAATAATTTTAATCCACATTTGGTGAATCCACAGATGGAGCCCGTGGATCTGGAGGGCCATCAGTAGTGTGGAATCTGTGAAGCAAGGCATGCCAAGTATAGTAAGACATGTGCAAGGACTACTTAGGGCATTTTGAATATACATGTGTATACATATTTCAATTCAGCATCCGCAGCCTTTGCCCGACACATATTTCATCCCTTTTCTTAGATTTTGCCCCTTCCAGCCCCTATTATAGGGTGATGACCAGAGCCTTCCCATGTAAGCCCTCTGGGATGTGGGGAAGCAGTTGGATGGAGTTCCTTCAGTGTGTATTTTAGTAATCAGCCTAGGTTTGTGGGTTTTTGTTGTTGTTGTTGTTTTTGTTTTTTGTGGTACTGGGGGTTGAACCCAGGGGCATTCTACCTCCAAGCTATACCCCTAACCCTACCCCTTTTTAAAATTTTTACTTTGAAATAGGTTCTCATTAAGTTGAGGAGGGCCTAAGTTGCTAAGGCTGGCAGCAAACCTGAAATCCTCCTTTCTCAGCTTCCCAAGTACTAGGATTACAGGAGTGCACCACCATGCCTGGCCCATCTGCCAGGTTTTTGACCTTGACTTGCCTGGATCTCAGCATGGGCATGATGCAAGGCCTGCACACATGGAATCCCGACATCTCTCCACTACTTCATTCAGCAGTGCTTATTTAAGTCTCTGTGTGCCCACTGCTATGCCAGGAACGACCTAGTGTTGAAAAGAATGGGGTCAAGTGCAGATCCTCTTAGCATTTCACTTGAAGCCTGCAGAGAACACTTGTCAAAGTTGCTTTTGTGATTTAGTAAATTTGGGTGTTTGGAGCATGAGAAAAACTAAGGCAAGTGTAAGACTGGTTTTTACCACTGTGGTTTTTATTTTCTTTTGCAGAATATAATTAGTGTGTGTGTGTGTGTGTGTTACTGGAGATTGAACCCAGGGGCACTCTATGTCAGAGCTACACCTCCAGCCCCATTTTATATTTTTATTTTGAAACTGGGTCTCACTAAGTTGCTGAGGCTGGCCTTGAACCTGGAATCTTTTTGTTTTAGCCTCACAAGACTGGAATTACAGGTGGGAACCAATGTGCCTGGTCAGCTGGCACTACTAGGGTAGAACCCCGGGGCCTTCCACATCTGGACTATACCCCTAGCCTTATTTTTTTTTAAATTTTGAAACAGAGTCTCACTAAATTGCTGAGGCTGTCTTCATACCTGCCATCCTCCTGTCTCAGTCTCCCAAGTACTGGGATTACAGGCATGTACCACCATGCCCAGCTCAGATTAGAGGTTTTCAATGTTGAAGCAATATGGGCTCTGTCACTCATGAGATATGCAGGCATCCCAAAGTGTCTACACATCAAACCAAAGTGTCTAAACCAGGCATCATGGGGCACGCTTGTAATCCCAGTACTTGGGAGGCTGAGATAGGAGGATCACAGGCTCATGGCCAGCCTCAGCTACTTAGTGAGGCTTGCAGCAATTTAGTGAGACCTTGTTTCCAAATAAAATATAAAAATAAGACTGGGGAGCCGGGCATGGTGGCGCACGCTTGTAATTCCAGTATTTGGGAGGTTGAGACCGGAGGATCCGGCTTTGCGGCCAGCCTCAGCTACCTAGTGAGGCACTCCACAACTTAGTGAGACTCGGTTTCAAAATAAAGAATTAAAAAAAAATAGGGCTGGGGGTATAGCTCGAAGGTAGAATGCCCCTGAGTTCAATCTCCAGTACCGCAAATAAATAAATAAATAAATAAATAAATAAATAAATAAATAAATAAATAAATAAGACTGGGGATATAACTCGGAGGTAGAACGACCCTGGGTTTAATCCCCAGCACCACAAAAAAAAAAAAACTTAAAAAAATAAATAACAAAAATAAAGATAAGCTGGGCGTGGTGGTGCACCCTTGTAATCCCAGCATTTGGAAGGCTGAGACCAGAGGATCTGGGTTCGTGGTCAGCCTCAGCTACCTAGTGAGGCCCTCCACAACTTAGTGAGACCCTGTTTCAAAATAAAGTATAAAAAATAGGGCTGGGGCTATAGCGCAGAGGTAGAATGCCCCTGAGTTCAATCCCCAGTACCACACACAAAAAAGAATAAATAAATATAAAATAGGGCCAGGTATGGTGGTACATACCTGTAATCCCAGTACTTGGTAGGCTGAGACAAGAAGATTGCTGGTTCAAGGCCAGCCTCAGCAACTAAGCAAGACTCTCAGTAATTTAATGAGACCCTGATTCAAAAATAAAAATAAAAAAGGACTGGGGGTCTAGTTCAGAGTTAGAATTCCCCTGGGTTCAATCCCCAGCACCACAAAAACTACTACTAATAAAAATAATAAAAAGGGCTGAAGGTATAGCTTAGGGGTAGAATATCCTTGGGTTCAATTCCCGGTACCACACACACACACACACACACACACACACACACACACACACACACACACAAACCAGGTGTGGTTTTGTACTCCTGTGATCCCAGTACTTGGGAGGCTAAGACAGGAGGTGCACAGGTTCAAGGACAGTCTCAGTAAGTAGTGGGATTCTCTTCAACCTAGCGAGACCCTGTTTCAAAAACAGAAGGAGGTGTAGCACGGAGGTAGAATGCCCCTGGGTTCAATCACCAGTACCACACACAATAATAATGATAATGGTCGGGCATGGTGGCACACGCTTGTAATCCCAGCATTTGGGAGGCTGAGACTGGAGGATCCGGGTTTACGGCCAGCCTCAGCTGCCTAGTGAGGCCCTTCACAACTTAGTGAGACCCTGTTTCAAAATAAAGAATTAAAAATAGGGCAGAGCTGTAGCTCAGAGGTAGAATGCCCCCACGTTCCATCCCCAGTACCGCAAATTAATGATGATGATGATGATGATGATGATGATGATGATGATGATGATAAAGGGCTGGAGGTGTAGTTTAGGAGTAGAATGCCCTTGGGTTCAATTCCTAGCTCCACTAAAACAAAAACCAAGTGTGTATTACATCAAAACTAGTCTTCTTCAAGCCGGGCGTGGTGCCGCACGCTTGTAATCCCAATACTTGGGAGGCTGAGACTGGAGGATCCAGGTTCAAGGCCAACCTCAGCTAGTTAGTGAGGCTCTCCGCAACTTAGTGAGACCATGTTTCAAAATAAAGAATACAAAATAGGGCTGAGAATGTAGCTCAGAGGTAGAATGCCCCTGGGTTCCATCCCCAGTACCGAAAAAAAAAAGTCTTTTTCAATAGGCAGAGATATCATATCACCCCATCCTAAAGAAGGCAGAGTCAGAAAAAGAGACAAACCAATTTATGGCTCCCACATTGTACAGATGCTAACTTACAAACAGAAGTTATTTCCCCTTAAATCATGTTCCTCTTAACATGTTGCCTAACTTCAAACCAATGATTGTGACATGACCACCATTTCCAGGCAGACAAAAATGATGAAAGAGAAAATTGCCATTTGTGGACTTTAGTGTCACTAACTAGCATTTGGGAAGTGGACATGAAAGGGGAATGGAGAGAGAGAGAGGGAGGGAGGCAGGGAGGGAGGGAGAGAGAGAGAGAGAGAGAGAGAGAGAGAGAGAGAGAGAGAGAGAGAGAGAGAGAGAATAGAGAAGAGGGAGAGAAGTGAAGTTAAGGTACATTTGAAATGTAAATAGAAAGCTTACATGGATGTGATTAGGGTGCCTAGCATGCCTGAGACATCCCCAGCACCACAAGAAAAAAAAAGATAAGAAAATGTACTTGAAATTGCTCCTAATAGCAGGGATTTAGGGGACAACTGTCCTTGAAAGGATGAAAAAACTAGCTGGGCATGGTGACACACGCTTGTAATCCCAATACTTGAGAGGTTGAGACAGGAGGATCCGGGTTTTTGGCCAGCCTCAGCTACTTGGTGAGGCCCTCAGCAACGTAGTGAGATCCTGTTTGAAGATAAAGAGTAAAGAGCAGGGCATGGTGGCCCATGCTTGTAATCCCAGCATTTGGGAGGCTGAGACCGGAGGATCCAGGTTCGTGGCCAGCCTCAGCTATTGAGACATTCCTCAATTTAGTGAAACCCTGTTTCAAAATAAAGAATAAAAGAGCCGGGCGTGGTGGCGCACGCTTGTAATCCCAGCATTTGGGAGGCTGAGACCGGAGGATTCGGGTTCGAGGCCAGCCTCAGCTACCTAGTGAGGCACTCCACAACTTAGTGAGACTCGGTTTCAAAATAAAGAATAAAAAATAGGGCTGGGGGTATAGCTTGGAGGTAGAATGCCCCTGAGTTCAATCCCCAGTACCGCAAAAAAATAAATAAATAAAAAAAAATAAAGAATAAAAAATGGGGCTGGGGGTATAGCTCGGAGGTAGAATGCCCCTGGGTTCAATCCCCAGTACCGCAAAAAAAAAAAAAAAGTATAAAAAAATAGTGGGAGCAGTGGCACTTGCAGGCCCATAATCCCAGTACTTGGGAGGGTGAGACAGGAGGATTGCAGGTTTGAGGTCAGCCTCAGCAACTTTTCACAGCCCTCAGCATCTTGGTGAGACCCTGTTTCTTTTTCTTTCTTTTTTTTTCAGTACTGGGGATTGAACTTAGGGGCATTCTACCTCCAAGCTATACCCCCAGCCCTATTTTTTTATTATTATTCTTTACTTTGAAACAGGGTCTCACTAAGTTGCGGAGTGCCTCAGTAGGTAGCTGAGCTGGCTGCAAACCCGGATCCTCCGGTCTCAGCCTCCCAAATGCTGGGATTACAAGCGTGTGCCACCACGCCTGGCTGAGACCCTGTTTCAAAATAAAAATAAAAAAGACTGGATTCAGCCGGGCGTGGTGGGGCACGCTTGTAATCCCAGCATTCGGGAGGCTGAGACCAGAGGACCCGGGTTCGAGGCCAGCCTCAGCTACCTAGTGAGGCACTCTGCAACTTAATGAGACTCAGTTTCAAAATAAAGAATAAAAAATAGGGCTGGGGGTATAGCTCGGAGGTAGAATTCCCCTGAGTTCAATCCCCAGTACCGCAAAAAAAAAAAAAAAAAAAAAAGACTCGATTCATCTCTCCTTCCCCTCCCGCCCCTAAGAACCACTGATTTATTTTTTTTTTTTTAATACTGGAGATTGAATTCAGGGGCATTTTACCTCCGAGCTACTACATCCCTGTCCTATTTTTTATTCTTTTTTTTTCAGTACTGTGGATTGAACCCAAGGACATTCTACCTCTGAGCTATTATACCCCCAGTCCTATTTTTTATTCTTTCTTTCTTTTTTGCGGTACTGGGGATTGAACCCAGGGACATTCTACCTCCAAGCTACACCCCCAGCCCTATTTTTATTCTTTATTTTGAAACAGTGTCTCATGAAGTTGCAGAGAGACTCACTAAGTAGCTGAGGCTGGTGGCAAACCCAGATCCTCCAGTCTCAGCCCCCCAAGTACTGGGATTACAAGTGTGTGCCACTATGCCCGGCTCCCTATCCCTATCTTATCCCTATTTTTAATTATTTTTGGAGGGAGGCCTTCTACCTCCAGCTATACCCTCAGCCCTATTTTATTTGGAAACAGGGTCTCACTAAGTTGCTGAGGCTGGCCAAGAACATGCGATCCTCCTGTCACAGCCTCCCAAGTATTGGGATTACAAGCGTGTGTCACCACGTTTGGCTTTTTTTTTTTTTTTTTCCAGTAATGGGGATTGAACCCAGGGGCATTCTACCTCTGAGCTATACTTCTAGTTCTATTTTTTATTATTTATTTTTGAAACAGGGTCTCATTAAGTTGTGGAGGTCCTCACTAGGGAGCTGAGGCTGGCTACGAACCTGTGATCCTCCTGTCTCAGCCTCCCAACTTACTCAAGTACTGAGATTACAAGCATGTACCACCATGCCTGGCCTGCCCGGCTTTTTTTTTTTTTTTTTTTTTTTTTTTTTTTTTTTTTTTTTTTTTTTAGGTACTGGGGATTGAACCCAGGGGCATTCTACCTCTGAACTACACCCCCAGCCCTAATTTTAATTCTTTATTGTGAAACAGGATCTCACTAAGTTGCAGAGGGCCTCACTAAGTAGCTGAGGATGACTGCAAACCCAGATTCTCTGGTCTCAGCCTCCCAAGTACTAGGATTACAAGCATGTGCCACCATGCTCCCGGATCTGGCTTATTTTTTTATTTTTATTTTTTGTGGTAGTGGGGATTGAACCCAGGGGCATTCTACTTCCGAGCTACACCCCCATCTCTATTTTATTTTTATTTTAAAACAGGTCTGCCAGGCATGGTGGCACACGCTTGTAATCCCAGTCCTTGAGAGGCTGAGACAGGAGGATTGATGTTTCGAGGACAGCCTCAGCAAGTAGTGAGACTCTCATCAACCTAGCCAGACCCTGTTTCTTTTTTCCTTTTGTACTGGGAATTGAACCCAGAGGCATTCTACCTCCATGCTACACCCTCAGCCCAATTTTATTGCTTATTTGGAAACAGGGTCTTGCTAGGTTGCTGAGAGTCTAAGTTGCCGAGGCTGGCTTTGAACCTGTGATCCTCCTATCTCAGCTTCCCAAGTACTGAGATTACAAGCATATATCAGCATGCCAGACAACCCTGTTAGACAATAAAAATAATAAAAAAATAGGGGTGGGAGGTAGCTCAGAGGTAGAATGGGTTTCACCCCCAGTATTACACACACAAAAAGAAACAGAGTCTTCTTGGGTTGATGAGCTTCTCACTACTTGTTGAGGCTGTCCTCGAACCTGCAATCCTCCTGTCTCAGCCTCCCAGGTACTCAGATTACAATTTTGTGCCACCACACCCGGCTATTATTTTTTATTTTGAAACAGGGTCTCACCGAAGTGTGGAGGATCTCATTAAATTCCCGAGGCCGTCTTAGAACCTGCCGTTCTCCTGTCTCAGCCTCCCAAGTACTGGGATGACAGGTGTGCTCCACCATGCCTGGCCCCAGTCCTTTTTGTTTTTGTTAGGGATTGAACCCAGGAGTATTCTACACCTAAGCTACACTCCTATCATTTCTTTTTTTTTTTTTTTTTTTTTTGCGGTACTGGGGATTGAACTCAGGGGCGTTCTACCTCCAAGCTACAACCCCAGCCCTATTTTTTATTCTTTATTTTGAAACAGGGTCTCACTAATTTGCAGAGGGCCTCACTAAGTAGTTGAGGCTGGCCACAAACCCAGATCCTCCAGTCTCAGCTTCCCAAATACTGGAGTTACAAGGGTGCCCAAACGTTCACCACCATGCCCGGCTCTCCTATCCCTTTTTATTATTTATTTATTTATTTATTTATTTATTTATTTATTTATTTATTTATTTATTTATTTTTGTGGTACTGGAGATTGAACTCAGGGGCATTTTACCTCCAAGCTATACCCCCAGCCCTATTTTTTATTCTTTATTTTGAAACAGGGTCTCACTAAATTGCGGAGGGCCTTACTAGGTAGCTGAGGCTGGCGGAGAACCCGGATCCTCCAGTCTCAGCCTCCCAAATGCTGGGATTACAAGCGTGCGCCACCACGCCGGCTCTTTTATTTTGAAACAGGGTCTCACTAAATTGCAGAGGGCCTCACTAAGTAGCTGAGGCTGGCTTCGAACCCGCATCCTCCAGTCTCAGCCTCCCAAATGCTGGGATTACAAGAGTGCACCACCACACCCGACTGTTATTTTTTGTTTTGAAACAGAGTTTTGTTAAGTTATCACAGGCAACCTTGAACCTGAATCCTTTTGCCTCAGCTCCCAAGTACTGGGACTATGGAGATATGTTACCACACCCAGCAAAACCTTAGGTTTTATAAATAATGGTGGGAAATGGGGCCTTGAGAGAATGGAGTACATAAAGTATGATAATAAAGTTTCTGAAACAGCCCAGCTTGGTGGCATATGCCTATAATCTCAGTACAAGGAAGCCTGAGACCAGAAGATCCTAGGTTTGAGGACAGCCTTAGCAAGTAGTGAGATTCTCATCAACCTAGCAAGAGCCTGTTTCAAAATAAAAATAAGCCTGGAGTGGTGGTGCATGCTTGTAATCCCAGTGCTTAGGAGGCTGAGACAGGAGGATTGCAGGTTTAAGGACAGCCTTAGCAAATAGTGAGACTCTCATTTACCTAGCGAAATCCTGTTTCAAAATAAAAATAAAATATGGTTGGGGGTGTAGCTTGGAGGTAGAATGCCCCTGGGTTCAATTCCCAGTGCCACAAAAAAATAAAAATAGATGTGGAGGTGTAGCTTGGAGGTAGAATGTTCCTGGCTTCAATCCCTAGTAACACACACACACACACACACACACACACACACACACACACACACACACACACACACATAGTTTCTGTAAAAAAGGTATTTATACATATAATGTTTATATGTTTATAATGTCTTTGGGAAAAGAGTACTTGCTTGATTATAGGTTAGCTTATGCTCTAATTTTTTTTTATTTTCATGAATAGTGATGAATACAAAAGATACACATTTGACCTAACGTGGTCCACACCTGCAATCCCACTACTTGGGAGGCTGAGACAGGAGGATCACAGGTTCAAGGCTAGCTTCAGCAATTTAGTGAGACTCTGCTTCAAAATAAATAACTAAAATAGGGCTGTGGGTGTGGCATAGAGGTAGAATGCCCCTGGGTTCAATCACCCGTACCATGAAAAATAAAAAATAAAAAAGGGCTGAGAGTGTAGCTTGGAGGTAGAATGCCCCTGAGTTTAATCCACAGTAAAACACACACACACACACACACACACACACACACACACGGTACACGTGTGTATCTCACCACCTGGTGACCAATGCCTTGCATTCCTGTTCCTTATTGTCCTCATCTCTAGCTAGTAAATGCAGTTGAGTTGGAGATCTGGAGACTTCCTTCCAGTCATTTTTGTGGTACTGGGGACTGAACCCAGGGGCCTGCATTGTAGCTCAGAGGTAGAATGCCCCTGGATTCAATCCCCAGTACAAAATAAATAAATAAATAAATAAATAAATAAATAAATAAATAAATAAATAAATAAATAAATAAATAAATAGAAACAGGGTCTCTCTAGGTTGCTGAGAATCTTGCTGAGTTGGTGAAGCTGTCCTCAAACCTTCAATCTTCCTTCTTCTGCCTCCCAAGTACTGGGTTTATAGGCATGCACCACCATGCCTGTAATCCCATTCCTGTAATTTGAGTTCAGCGCTGGGGAGAGAAACCAGGGTCTTTGTTCTTTGTTTTGTTTAGTGGTACTGGATGTCGTGGGATAGCAGGATACCTTCTGTGGGTCCTTGGCCTCCGTGGTGAAAAGAATTTCAACACATGTCAATCAAGGACAAAGACAGGAGTTTTATTTAGGAAAGTAAGGGACTTGAGGAAGAAGACAGGTGAGAGGAGATCATCCAGGCCAAAAGAGTTTTTGCATCCTTTTCAGTCCTTATATAGAATTCCCAAGAAGGGGTGGGCACAGCGATGTCTGGACCTCCTTTTCCTCACATGGGGCAAGGAGCCATGAGATTTAGGGTGTGGGCCCACTGAGGCTTCTAAGACCTGAGACACCCTATAGGGTGGAATTAGAGATTATGAACTCTCCAGATTTTAAAATTATACTTTTTCTTCTCCTTCTCAATCTGTCTCCTTTCTGCCTAAAAAAAATTTTTTTTTTTTGGTACTGGGGATGAAACCTGTGGGCATTCTACCTCCGAGCTACACCCCCAGTCCTATTTTTTATTCTTTAGTTTTTTGTTTGTTTTTGTGGTACTGGGGATGAAACCTGGGGACATTCTACCTCCGAACTACACCCCCAGTCCTATTTTTTTATTCTTTATTTTGAAACAGGGTCTCACTAAGTTGCGGAGGGCCTCACTAAGTAGCTGAGGCTGGCCGCGAACCCGGATCCTCCAGTCTCAGCCTCCCAAATGCTGGGATTACAAGCGTACGCCCCCACACCCGGCTTATTCTTTAGTTTTTGAAACGGGGTCTCACTAAGTTGTGGAGGGCCTCACTAAGTAGCTGAGGCTAGCCACGAACCCAGATCCTCCTGTCTCATCCTCCCAAGTACTGGGATTACAAGCATGCAACACCATGCCTGGGCTGCCTAAAATTTTTATTCCTTATATTCTACCTCATCACTAGGGATTGAACCCAGGGGCATTCTACCTCTGAGTTATACCCCCAGCCCTATTTTATTTTTTATTTTGAAACAGGGTCTCACTAGGATACAGAGGGCCTAGTAAATTGCCAAGGCTGGCTTCCAACCTGTTTCCCACCTGTCTCACCCTCACAAGTACCGTAATTACAGGTATGCACCACCACACTTGGCTAAATTTTTAAAATATACTTGTATTGGCACATTGTAGTCTCACATCATAATGTAGTTCAGAGTAATAGGGACATACATGCACAAGCAGTTGGTATGCTTCCCTGAAGCCTTCCTTCCGCTCTTTCTTTTCTTTTCTTTCTTCTTTTACTTTTTTGTGTGTGGTACTGGGGATTGAACCCAAGGATGTTCTACCCCAGTCCAATTTTATTGTTTATTTTATTTTATTTTTTTGCGGTACTGGAGATTGAACTCAGGGGCATTCTACCTCCGAGCTATGTCCCCAACCCTATTTTTTTATTTTTTTATTTTTCAGCATGGATTTTTATACATTTCTTGAGTACAACAGGGTTACATAGACATTTATGACATATCAATCATTGTCAGAACACAAATAGCACCACTTCTTTGTTTTACTCATATTGCCCACATTCTTTTTTTTTTTTTTTTTTTGCGGTACTGGGGATTGAACTCAGGGGCATTCTACCTCCGAGCTATACCCCCAGCCCTATTTTTTATTCTTTATTTTGAAACCGAGTCTCACTAAGTTGCGGAGTGCCTCACTAGGTAACTGAGGCTGGCCGCGAACCCGGATCCTCTGGTCTCAGCCTCCCGAATGCTGGGATTACAAGCGTGCGCCACCACGCCCGGCTCAATTGCCCACATTCTTAACATAGCCTGGTAAAGCAAACTTTCTAGAGTCATAAAACCATACTCCTTTAGGGTCATATATTTACTTTCTAAGAAGTAGGAGGGTCTTTCATCTATGCATCCTAGGAGCAATCTCCAGACTTCGAGATGCCAATGTAGCCATAGCAGAAGAGTCAGTATAATTGCTCATATATGCAGATAGCAACTGCCAGGGGGGAAAGGGCCCAGCTGGACTCCCACAACTCCCCCATTTTCATTTTAAAATGCACAAAGGACTGTGCCTGTCTTAGGTCGTTTCCTACCAGGTGCTTAATCTTACCCGTCATGGGGTCTCAATGAGTCATTCAACGAGCCCTGTCTTAGGTTGATATTGCCCTGAGAAAATCGAACCCGTCATTGACTACCAGGCCCTGTGCGAGGCAGTGCTTGCCTTTTTATTCCATGTAAATCTGCTTGTATACTAACATAGGCATTGATCACAAGGCGTTCAACAAGTAGTAGAATGCATAAGCCTAGAATGACTATTGCTGCTAATCCAATAACTCCTCCCAGCAAGGAGGTAAACGAGGGCCAGGTAGACACCAAGGATTGAAGCCGATCTACAAATGTGTTAGCTATTTCTGCCACTTTAATAGAAATGCCCAGCCCTATTTTTTAATCTTAATTTTGAAACAGGGTCTCACTAAGTTGTGGAGGGCCTCACTAGGTAGCTGAGGCTGGCTGCAAACTGGATCCTCCAGTCTCAACCTCCCAAATGCTGGGATTACAAGCATGCACCACCACACCCGGCTCCAGCCCTATTGTATTTGTTATTTTCCAACAGGGTCTTGCTAATTTGCTGAGGCTGACCTTGAACCTGTGGTCTTCCTGTCTCAGACCCTCAAGTACTGGTATTATAGGCATGTGCCACCACACCTGGCCAACCATTACTTTAGGGTGCACCAGGTATCATCCCTGCCCTAGGACCTCATCAGGATATAGGTTTTCTTTTTCTTTTTCTTTTCTTTTCTTTCTTTTTTCTTTCTTTTTTTTTTTTTTTTTTGCAGTACTGGGAATTGAACCCAGGGGCATTCTACCTCCGAGCTACACCTCAGCCCTATTTTTTATTCTTTATTTTGAAACAGGTTGTCACTAAATTGCAGAGGGTCTCACTCAGTAGCTGAGGCTGGCTGTGAACCTTCAATCCTCCTGTCTCAGCCTCCCAAGTACTGGGATTACAAGCATGTGCCACCATGCCCAGCTCAAAAATAGGTTTTCAAACTGAAAATAGGTTTTCAAACTAAAATAGGTTTTCAAACTAATAGGTTTCAAACTAAACTTGTACCAGCTTTTTGTATAAGTTTTTCCAAAATGTTTGGAAGATGAGAAAATGTCAGCATGTGGCCGGGCGTGGTGGCGCACGCTTGTAATCCCAGCATTCGGGAGGCTGAGACCAGAGGATCCGGGTTCGCAGCCAGCCTCAGCTACCTAGTGAGGCACTCTGCAACTTAGTGAGACTCGGTTTCAAAATAAAGAATAAAAAATAGGGCTGGGGGTATAGCTTGGAGGTAGAACGCCCCTGAGTTCAATCCCCAGTACCGCAAAAAAAAAAAAAAAAGAAAAAGAAAATGTCAGCATGCTTACATATGTTCTTTCCCAAAATACTTAGTGTCTTGGTCATAACGAAATATGACCAAGAATTAAACTGTGAAGAGCCGGCGTGGGCGCACGCTTGTAATCCCAGCATTCGGAAGGCTGAGACCAGAGGAGCCAGGTTCTCGGCCAGCCTCAGCTACCTAATGAGGCACTCCACAACTTAGTGAGACCCTGTTTCAAAATAAAGAATAAAAAATAGGGCTGGGGGTATAGCTCGGAGGTAGAATGCCCCTGGTTTCAATCCCTAGAACCACAAAAAAAAAAAAAAAAAAAAAAAAAAAAAAAAAAAAAAAAAAAAAAAGAATTAAACTGTGAAGAATAGAGATCACATAAACAAACAAACAAACAAACAAACAAAAACAAAACAAAACAACAACAAACCTTCTAGCTGAGTGCAGTAGTGCACGCTTGTAAACCCAGCCAGTTTGAAGGCTGAGGTCCAAGCCCAATGTGGGCAACTTAGAGAGATGCTGTCTCAAAATAAAATAAAATAAAATAAAAAGAGCTAGGTGTGTGGTTCAATGCCTAAGACTCGGAGTTTAATCCCCAGAAGAGAGAGAGAGAGAGAGAGAGAGAGAGAGACAGAGAGAGACAGAGAGAGAGAGAGAGACAGAGAGAGAGAGAGAGACAGAGAGACACACAGAAAGAGAAAGAGAGAGAGACAGAGAGAGAGACAGAGAGACACAGAGAGAGAGAGAGAGAGAGAGAGAGAGAGAGAGAGAGAGAGAGAGAGAGAGCGCCATTTAGTATTTCTCATGATTCTGTGGACTAGTTGGGCTCATCTGTGTGGCTTTTTGTTGTAGGTAGTGTTGACTAAGGTCATTCAGCATTCAGTTAACTGGGTGGCTCATTACGCAACTGTATTCATCTGGGAGCTTGGCCAGAGTAAAATATCCAAGACAGTTTTATTCACATATCTGGAAGTTAGAGCTGGTCACCTGAGGTGTCTTGGTTCTCCCCCGCCATGGCCTCCCGTCCGCTGACAGGTTAGACTTTCTTTTTTACAGCACGGTAACTGGGTTCCAAAGAGGACAAGGCTCACTTCTGCGCAAATGCTTTTTTCTCTTTCTGTCATGTTTGCTAATATCCCACTGCCCATGCAAGTCACCTGGTTCAAGACCAACATCATGATGGGAAGTCACAAAAGGCCATTATTACTAGAAGGCATGAGTCATTAGGAATCACCCATCTAGCAGTCTATTCATCAATTCGTTCAATAATCACTTAGAGAACACCCACTTCCTAGGAATACAATAATGACCAGGATAAAGTCCCTGGCATCAAGGAGCCTCCCTCCTTTTAATTAAGAGGGTGGGGTAAAGGACAACAGCACAAATCTGTATCCTTGTTTTTGGTACTGAGGATTGAACCCAGCGGGGCGGGGTGTGTGTGTGTGTGGGGGGTCATTCTACCTCTGAGCTACTCACCTCACCCTTTTAATTTTTTTTCACTTTGAGACCGGATCTTGCTAAATTGCTCAAGCTGGCTTCTAACCTGTGATTCTCCTGCCTCAGCTTTCCAAGTACTTGTATTACAGGCAGGTGCCACAATGCCCAGTATGTGCTGCTATTTTGAGAGTAAGTTTTTTTGTTTTGTTTTGTTTTTTGAGTCTCTCCAGGGAGAATGTGAGCAACCTCCAGAAGGAGAGAAAGCAACCCATTTGTTGGTCTGGGGTGTTAATATTTAGAGAGGGACTGTAGCTGGGGTCTGGATTACAGTAGGGATCAGGGTGGAGTTACACGTGTGTGTGTGTGTGTGTGTGTGTGTGTGTGTGTGTGTGTGTGTGTGTTGGCGATTGAATCCAGGGACATTCTACTTCCAAGCTACAACCCCAGAACTATTTTATTTGGAAACAGGGCCTCACTAAATTGCTGAGAGCCTTGGTAGATTGCTGAGTCTGGCTTCAAACTTGCAATCCTCCTGTCTCAGCCTCCCAAGTACTGGGATTACAGGCATGTGCCAACAACCTCGCTCTGGATTTACACAACAGTTTTTCTCTTTCTTTCTATTTTTCTTTTTCCCTTTCTTTCTTTCTTTCTTTCTTTCTTTCTTTCTTTCTTTCTTTCTTTCTTTCTTTCTTTCTTTCTTTCTTTCTTTTTTTTGTGGTATTGGTATGGAACCCAGAGGCACTCTACCCCCTGGTAGAGACCTATTTTATTCTTATTTGGAAACAGGCTCTCACTAAATTGCTGAAAGCCTAAGTAGTTGAGAGTGGCTGTGAACCTGCAATCCTCAGCTTCCCAAGTACTGGGATCACGAGTCTGAGCCACCATGCCTGGCAACAGTTTTTCTAATGCATTTTAGCACTCTTGGTGTTACTTTGTGTGTGTGTATGTGGGGGCATTTATTGGAGATTGAAGGCAGAGGCATTCTACCTCTGAACTACACTCCTAGCCCTTTTTATTTTTTTTTAATTCTTTCGTTTGAAACAGGGTCTTGCTAGATTGCTAAGTCCCAATTGCTGAGGCTAGTCTGTAATCTGCAAACCTCTGGTCTCAGCCTCCCAAATACTGAGATTACAGGTTTGAGGCACCACCCTCAGCTTTTGTGTTACTTTTGCAGGCTAGGGCATCGGTCAAAGATAGGGAAGGGAGCCAGGCGTGGTAGCACATGCTTGTAATCCTAGCATTTGGGAAGCTGAGACCAGAGGATCCGGGTTCGCAGCCAGCCTCAGCTACCCAGTGAGGCACTCCGCAATTTAGTGAGACCCTGTTTCAAAATAAAGAATAAAAAATAGGTCTGGGGGTGTAGCTCAGAGGTAGAATGTCCCTGGGTTCCATCCCTAGTACCACAAAAAGTAAAAATAAAATAAAATAAAAGGGCTGGTGCTGCAGCTAAGTGGCAGTGTGCCTTGAGGTTCTACCCCTAGTACCACCACCCCCCCCCAAAAAAAAGCCAGGTGTGGTGATGCACGCTTGTAATTCCAGCATTTGGGAGGCTGAGACCAGAGGATCCGGGTTCGAGGCCAGCCTCAGCTACCTAGTGAGGCATTCTGCAACTTGGTGAGACCCTGTTTCAAAATAAAGAATAAAAAATAGGGCTGGGGCTATAGCTTGGAGGTAGAATGCCCCTGAGTTCAATCTCCAGTATCACAAAAAAAAAAGAAAAGAAAAGAAAAGAAAAGAAAAGCACACTCAAGGGAGAATTGGGGGTCATCTCCAAAGTGAGAAACACCTTTTAGGAGGTTTATGACTCTTCTGACTTTTCTTCTTCTTCTTCTTCTTCTTTTTTGTAATGAAGATTGAACTGAGGGGCTTTCTATCTTTGAGCTACACCCCCAGTCCTATTTTATTGTTTATTTTGAAACAGGTCTCACTAAGTTGCAGAGGGTCACATGTTGCTGAGGTTGGCTGTGAACCTGTGATCCTCCTGTCCAGCATCCTAAGCACTGGGATTTAAAGTGTGCACCAAGCCAGGCGTGGTGGCGCACGTTTGTAATCCCAGCATTTGAGAGGCTGAGACTAGAGGATCTGGGTTCGTGGCCAGCCTCAGCTGCTTAGTGAGGCCCTCCGCAACTTAGTGAGACCCTGTTTCAAAATAAAGAATAAAAAACAGGGCTGGGGTGAGTTCAATCCCCCATACCAAAAATAAATAAATAAATAAAATAAAAGTGTGCACCACTACACCCAGCTTTCTTTTTTCTTTCTTTCTTTCTTTCTTTCTTTCTTTCTTTCTTTCTTTCTTTCTTTCTTTCTTTTTTTTTTTTTTTTGTAGTACTAGGGATGGAACCCAGGGGCCTTCTACCTTCTTCTGGGGGCTATACCCCCAGACCTATTTTTAATTTTATTTTATTTGGAAACAGGGTCTCACTAAGTTGCTGAGGCTGGCTTCAAACCTGTGATCCTTCTGTCTCAGCCTCCCAAGCATTAGGATTAAAAGCATGCACCACCATGCCCGGCTTCACACCCGGCTTTTTATTTTTATTTTAAACCAGGATCTCACCACTTTGATGAGAGTCTCATTAATTGCTGAGGCTGTCCTGGAACCTGGGATCCTACTGTCTTAGCCTCCCAAGTACTGGTATTATAGGCATGCGTCACCATGCTGGGCTTATTTATTTATTTATTTTTGTGGTACTGGGAATTGAACTCAGAGGCATTCTGCCTCTGAGCTACAACTCCCAGACTAATTTTATTTCTTATTTGGAAACAGGGTCTCACTAAATTACGTAGGGCCTCACTAAATTGCTGAGGCTGTCCTTGAACCTTCGATCCGCCTGTCTCAGCCTCCCAAGTACTGGGATTACAAGCATGTGCCACCATACCTGACTCGTTTTTTATTTTGAAACAGGGTCTCATTAAGTTGTTAAGTGTCTCACTGAATTGCTGAGGCTGAGCTGGGCGTGGTGGCACATGTTTGTAATCCCAGGGAGGATTGACAGGATTGCAGGTTCACGGGCCAGCCTCAGCAATTTAGTGAGGCCCTGCATTACTTAGTGAGACCCTGTTTCAAAATAACAATAAAATAGAGCTGGGGGTGTAGCTCAGAGGTTGAATGCCCCAGGGTTCAATCCCCAGTACCACACACACACACACACACACACACACACACACACACACACACACACAATTGCTGAGGCTGGTCTCAAACCTGCGATCCTCCTGTCTCTGCCTCCCAAGTATTGGGATTATAGGAATGCACTACCACCCCTGGCCTGGCTATGGCTCTTTTTTTTACAGGAAACTTGGTGATGGGTGGAGAGGGGAGGGGTATGTGAGGATGACATTAGTCAAGTAATCACAAGATGTTTTAGGGTGCTTTGATCATCTTCCAGGTCCTGAGGGGGACTCCACTGTCCAGTCAATAGGTATCTGTTTTGTTTAAACTGTGCATAGGTGGGACCGATAACCCTGCTTAAGATAATTATCATAAGTCATTGGTTTCTTGTCTCTGTGCTCTGGTCACCTTTTAGGATCTTTTGTGTGTTCTCTGTTATCTGATCTATAGATACTCTGTTGTATACTCTGTATACTTACTCATCTGATCTATAGGTACTTATAGTTATTTATCACAAGAGAATGAAGAAAGCTATATACATTTCACAGACGCTTGGGAGTGACAGGCCTGAATTGGAGAGAAAGAAACTTTAGCACAGACTTTCATTTTAAAGCCGGGAGTGCTGGCACACGCTTGTAACCCCAGTACTTGGGAGGCTGAGACAGGAGGATCCAGGTTTGCGGCCAGCCTCATCTACTTAGTGAGGCCCTCCGCAATTTAGTGAGACCCTGTTTCAAAATAAAGTATAAAATAGGGCTGAGGGTGGAGCATGGAGGTAGAATGCCCCTGGGTTCAATCCCCAGTACTTCCAAAAAAAAAAGTTACATTTTAAGCTGGATTGCAGGTTCACAGCCAGCCTCAACTCCTTAGTGAGATCCTCTGCAATTTAGTAAGAGTCTGTTTCAAAATAAAGAATAAAAAATAAAATATAGTGGGGGTGTAGCTCAGAGGTAGAATGCCCTGAGTTCAATCCACAGTACCACAGAAAAATAAAAAAATAAAATTACATTTTCCTTGTTCTTTTTTTTGTGTGTGTGGTACTGGGGATGGAACCTGGGGGCATTCTACCTCCAAGCTACAGCCCCAGCCCTATTTTTTATTCTTTATTTTGAAACAGGGACTCACTAAGTTGTGGCGGGCCTCACTAAGCAGCTGAGGCTGGCCACGAACCTGGATCTGTTGCTGGGATTACAAGCGTGCGCCACCACGCCCGGCTCTTTGTTCTTTATGTCTGCTTTCAGACTATTTCTTTTATTTCTTCTATCCTACCTCAATATAAGAAGACCAAAAAGTGTTACCAGGAAAAAAATATCCTCTAAGAGAATGTAGGCTTTTCTACTTATATGAATTCTGTGTAAGTGAACAAAGAGCAGGAAAAACTAGAGGAGTAGGTGAAACACCTGGAGACAGTCTAATGGGGTTTAACATTGATTTCCTGCTCTACCAGTCAGAAATCATCCTAAGGAGCTGCAGGTGAGTCAAACTCCTTAAATCATTTGCATGAAGGACTTTGGTCTTGGTCTCTGGGATTCTTGGGAGGAAATTGACAGGACAGAGAGACTGCATTTTGCTTTTCATGATGAACTGTGCCTGTACCGGGCTTTCACAGCCATTACATCAGTTAAGGCTCACAGTGACCCAACCACGTCAGCGGCCAGTGACATTTTCCCTATTTCACAAATGAGCAAAAAGAAATCATGGGAGGAAATTAGTTACTCAAGGTCATCAAGAGTAAATGTTGAATGACAGTGCCAAGATCAGTACCAGGTCTTTAAATTTCCAGTCCTGGGTTTCTTCCACTGTTTTTCCTTCAGATCTGGGTTGGCTGGTGGGGAAATCAAGGTGGACTAGCCTCCTATCATCTTCCTTTTCATTCATTTTCCTTCCTGATTTCCTTCAGCTTCCATTCCAACAGGTTTCTATTAAAAGGCATTAGGTTTGATGTCAGGATGTTGTGGGATAACCTGGTCCCACACGTGGGTCCTTGGCTTCCGTGAAAAAAAGAATTTTAACACGTGCCATTTAGGAACAAAAAGTAGGAATTTATTTAGGAAAAATAAGGAAAGGGGGAGAAAAACGGGTGAGCAGGCATCTTCCTGGCCAGACGCGCTTCCCAGGTCCCAAGAGGCCGAGGCGTGGTCTAAGTCCGTCTTTTATAGGCTTTCGAGAGGTGGGCGCTGAAGAAGTCTGGACCTCCTCCTTCTTCCAGGTATTGGTGGGCGACAAGTAGGCGGTCCAAAGTGGGCCCTCCTCTTCCTCAGGTTAAGATGGGTGTTTCAAGATGGGTCTGACCTGAGTGTCCCATGGGGGCTGGGATTCAGGGGATTAAAAAGGTGTGGCACACTTAGACTTTTCTAAGATTGAGCACACCCTATAGGGTGGGGTCAGCTAGAACTCTTCAGATTTTAAAACTATCTTTCCCTCCCCCCCCAATGTCTCCTTTCTGCCTAAAATTTTATTCCTTCTGTCCTACATCAAGGAGACTGAAATTCTAGTCCTGGTTCTGCCTCAGTAGGCTGGCTAATCTCAAACATATATATGCTTTCTGGGCCTCAGCTGCCCCAGTGTTATTTTCAACTCTGAATCACTAATAGTATGAAAATGGAATCTGAGTATCTATTGGTTAATTTGTATGTTTACAGAGAATTCTTGGACTGCAGCTGGGGCTTGACAGGGTGAGAAAGTGAGAAAGGGCAATCAAAAAGGGTAAAACAAAATTGACTGATGAGAGTTTTTTTGTTTTGTTTTGTTTTGGGTTCTGGGGATTGAACCCAGGGGCATTCTACCTCTGAACTACAGGAGTCTTTTATTTGTTGTTGTTTCTGCAGTACTAGAGCTTGAACCCAGGGGCATTTTACCTCGGAGCTACACCCGGAGACCTATTTTTTTATTCTTTCTTTTGAAACTGGACTGTGCTGCTAAACAAATAATTTGCTGTCCTATTAGACTCTGGGCTAAAAGTGTGTGAAAGTTCAAACATGGTCAGGGCATATATATATATATATATATATATATATATATATATATATATATATATGTAGGATCATAGGATCAATGTGGTAGGTTTTTTGGCTTTTTTTTTTTTTTTTTTTTTTTTTTCGGTACTGAGGATTGAACCCAGGGGCATTCTACTTCCGAGTTATACCACCCAGCCCTATTTTTATTCTTTATTTTGAAACAGGGTCTCACGAAGTTGCAGAGTACCTCACTAGGTAGCTGAGGCTGGCCTCGAACCCAGATCCTCCGGTCTCAGCCTCCCAAATGCTGGGATTACAAGTGTGTGCCACCACACAGGCTGTTGACATTTTTTTTTTACAGACTTCTAGAACCAAGGAAGTCTGGATTTATATCATTTATTCAGTGAATGTTTTTTACAGTTTTTAGGGGCAATATGGCCTAGTTCATTAATATTTGCCTATATGCCTGTCTGCCACTTTTCCTCTTCCAGGAAATTCAGAAATATTGACCCATCTGTCCTCTTAAAGCAAGCCAGTTTATCGAGTTCAGTATCTCCATACCTGCCTTTAAGGTCTAGACACAGCATAGGAAAACTTGCTTTCAGAGCAAGCGTGGTATAACTATAAACAAAGAGATGGACAAGTGGGGTGGTATAGAGTAAGGCAAGAGGGGAAAAATACACATTATGTTCCTAAGCATTGGGGATTTGGCAAAGGGACGGAAAGAAATTAGAGGAAATAGTAGAATGATTTTGAAGTTGAGAGCATGGTGGTTTAAAAAATCAATTTAGTCATTAAAAAAATGATCTACCATAGAATAAAAAAGTACAGAATGCATAGGATAAAAGGCCAAATATATTGTTTAGGAAACGTTTTATTATACATGAATATGTATTTATATATGTAATTCATATATATAATGCGCACACACACATACCCATAGGCCCCAAGTTGTTTTATAAGCTATTTCACTATGTGGGTCTTGGCCCAAAATTTGCAAGCCCCAAGAACACAGAACTCAAAAGGATCCTGGCAAGGTAAATTCAAGGTCAAGTGAGGATCCCTTTTCTCTCCCAGCTCTGTCCAGAGCAGTTAAGGAAGGGAGCGGAAATGGCATGTGGGGGAAGGGACATCAGACTGAAGCCAAGCCAGGAGCAAGGGCGCGTCAGGACAGGGAGGTGCCGGGCGCCTTCTGCCTGGTTGGTCAATTTAGGGACTCCAGGAGGTTGCTTTTGAGTGTTTTCCTTAAATGCTAAAGTGAGAGAACTACCAAGTGCCTTGTCCTTGAAAAGTCTGCAAAGGTGAGAGATTCGCATAACTCCTAGAGGTGATTCCACAAGGGGTCAGCCCCAGTAGAAGAGATTATTACTATAAACGGGGCCAAGCGCGGGGAGGTGGGCGGGGCGTGGGAAGCGCGGGAAGGCCTGGCCCGGGTGGGTCCACACAGCGACTCACGTCGTGCTCTGCACAACTCATCAGAGGGAACAAGTAGTTCTGCACTTTGGGACCCATCGCGGGCGCGAGCGTTGGTGTGTTCTTTCTGCGGGCCAGTGGCGCTCCCTGCTAATGGGCAGCACCCGCCTCCGCCCCGCGCACTGCAGCAGACTGGCTAGGCAGTCGGCTCCCAGGCCCCCTCCCACGTGACCTGCTGCGCGGGCCACCGCCTCTACCGCGCCCAGGCCCCGCCCCCGTGACGTCTCACCGCCCTCTGACTGTCTAAAGGTTCAGCTTCTTTCCGCGCTCGCTGATTGGCCGGTGAGGCAGACAGCGCCCCTCTGGCCACGCCCCGAAGCCATGGGGGAAAGCAGAAGGGGCGGGGCCTGGGGCGGAGGGGCGGGGTGAGAAGGCTCCGCGCGGGTAAAGGGGCCGCCTCTGGCGCGGTCGGAGCATTCAGCCGAAGCGCACCGCCTCGCCCTCTCGTCTCGCCATCTGCCCCTCCCCCGCCTCGCACGGTCACCCGGGAAACCGGCCGCGATAGCGGGCCGACTTGAAGCTGATTTCATGGCAGCCGCGAAGAAAGCAGTTTTGGGGCCGTTGGTAGGAGCAGTGGACCAGGGTACCAGTTCGACACGCTTTTTGGTGAGCCGGGGGTAACATCTGAGGAGGCTGTGAGCCGGGACGGGCGCCCCGGTACGGAGAGGCTGGGTGTAGCGTCCGGGTCCTGCGCCTCACGCGGCGCGGAGCTCTGGCCGCTAGGCACGAGGGGAAGAAGTGAAGAGGCGGGGAGGCGGAGGGACCTGCCACTCGGGGGCTGCCCCGCCCGGGCCTGGGGCATCTCGGCCTCTCTGGACCCCAGCGGCAGAGTTAAGCAGTCACAGCCTCAGTGGTGGAGCCGGGTCCGTCAGGTCCTAAGGGGGGGGGAGTTTCTTTACCCAGCGGGAGCCAGGACTGAGTCTCCAAGCATCCACGCAGAGCGGCCCGCTTGCAGCAGGGGACAGGTGGCCACATTGACCGCCGCAGCGGTCTTCCCCAGGAGCATTTGGCCTGAGAGGCACAGGACGTCCTTGGATGGAGGGAAAGCTGTGTCACGGCTTTGGTAGCTCAAGACAGCGTTCTTTAGAGCAGAAGAACGAATGAAGTGTTTGCGTGATGATGTGTAGTCATCCTCTCCTACAGAAATTGCAGAGGGTAGAAAACTGAGGGGGTGGCAGAACAAATTAGGAAACATACTACACTGCTTTTGCCAGAATCTTTTTTTTTTTTTTTTTTTGCGGTACTGGGGATTGAACTCAGGGGCATTCTACCTCCGAGCTACACCCTCAGCCCTATTTTTTATTCTTTATTTTAAAACCGAGTCTCATGCGGAGTCCCTCACTAGGTAGCTGAGGCTGGCCGCGAACCCGGATCCTCCGGTCTCAGCCTCCCGAATGCTGGGATTACAAGCGTGCGCCACCACGCCCGGCTGCCAGAATCTTTATTTAATGTCGAAGACTCGAAAATTTCAGTTCTTATTACAAATATTGTCCTCTCTTGGGCTTCCCGGCATAATACAACAGGGAAGTTCTATTTCTCTTTTTATTTACCAGGTATGACAGTACAGTTTTATGAGTGCTATTTAAGTAACTGCTGATTAGTTTTGTGCATTTAGGAAACTTGCTCTTAAAGTGATCTAGCACTTAGTTTAGTAAGAAAATTTATTTATTTATTTATTTATTTATTTATTTATTTTTGCGGTACTGGGGATTGAACTCAGGAGCATTCTACCTCTGAGCTATACCCCCAGCCCTATTTTTTATTCTTCATTTTGAAACAGGGTCTCACTAAGTTGCGGAGTGCCTCATTAGGTAGCTGAGGCTGGCCGTGAACCCGGATCCTCCAGTCTCAGCCTCCCAAATGCTGGGATTACAAGCGTGCACCACCACGCCCGGCTTAGTAAGAAAATTTATTTATTTATTTATTTATTTATTTATTTATTTATTTATTTAATATTTGCGGTCTTGGGGATTGCACTCAGGGGCATTTACCTCTGAGCTAGACCCCCAGCCCTATTTTTTATTTTGAAACCGGGTCTCACTAAGTTGCAGAGTGCCTCACTAAGCAGCTGAGGCTGGCCGTGAACCCGAATCCTTCAGTTTCAGCCTCCCAAATGCTGGGATTACAAGCGTGCACCACCATGCCCGCCCGGCTAGTAAGAAAATTTAAATGAACATTTGCAGCCAGGCATAGTGGCACACGACTGTAATCCCAGTACTTGGGAGGCTGAGACTGGATGAAGGTTGGAGGACAGTCTCAGCAAGTAGTGAGACATCAATTTAGTGAGACCCTGTTTCAAAATAAAAAAATTAAAAAATAGGGCTGGAGCTGGATGTGGCGGCGCACGCTTGTAATCCCAGTACTTGGGAAGCTGAGACAGGAGGATCTGGGTTCACGGCCAGCCTCAGCTACTTTATTTATTTATTTTTTATTTTTTTGAAACAGGGTCTCACTAAGTTTCGGAGTGCTTCACTAGGTAGCTGAGGCTGGTGGCGAACCCGGATCCTTCAGTCTCAGCCTCCCAAATGCTGGGATTACAAGCGTGCGCTACCATGCCCATCTTTATAAATGCATTTTATAAATCCATGTGTAAGTCTGGGTATGGTGGCATATGCTTGTAATCCTTGGGAGGCTGAGACAGGAGGATCTTGGGTTCAAGACTAGCCCCAGCAACTTAGTGAGGCCCTCAGCAATGTAACGAGACCCTGTTTCCAATTAAAAAATAAAATTGGGCTGGGGGTGTAGCTCAGAGGTAAAACATTCCTGAGTTCAATCCCCAGTACCACACACACACACACACACAAATGAATGAATGTGTATCTATACGTATATATTCTGTTGAGCTGGGCGTAGTGGCACACGCTTGTAATCCCAGTACTTGGGAGGCTGAGACAGGAGGATCCGGGTTCGAGGCCACCCTCAGCTACTTAGTGAGGCCCTCGCTTCACAATAAAGAATAAAAAATAGGACTGGGGATGTAGCTCAGAGGTAGAATGCCCCTGGGATCAATCCTACCGCAAAAAAACAAAACAAAAAAACATATATTCTGTTTAGCTGGCACTTGAATAAAAACTGCAATTCTGCTTTCATCCTGACACCTATCTGTCTTCTTTTTTTTTTTTTTTTTTGCGGTACTGGGGATTGAACTCAGGGGCATTCTACCTCTGAGCTATACCCCCAGCCCTATTTTTTATTCTTTATTTTGAAACCAGGTCTCACTAAGTTGCGGAGTGCCTCACTAGGTAGCTGAGGCTGGCTGCGAACCCGGATCCTCCGGTCTCAGCCTCCCGAATGCTGGGATTACAAGCATGCGCCACCACGCCCGGCTTTATCTCTGTCTTCTAAACGGGGAAACTTTCAGTCTACTTTTATTTGGAATCTTATTTTTTTTTTTTTTTTTGTGGTACTGGGGATTGAACTCAGGGGCATTCTACCTCCGAGCTATACCCCCAGCCCTATTTTTTATTCTTTATTTTGAAACAGGGTCTCACTAAGTTGCCGAGTACCTCACTAGATAGCTGAGGCTGGCCGTGAACCCGGATCCTCCAGTCTCAGCCTCCCAAATGCTGGGATTACAAGCGTGCACCAC
>PVLC010021496.1:0-28028 GCA_004027655.1 Graphiurus murinus
GCTGACCCGCTTTGCCCTACCTCTTGTGGCGTGGGACGCAACATTGGTTGCGTGGAACGCTACACATACACAAAAAAGAAAATCATTTCTTAAATCCTCTATCATAGTTTATTTTTCATTAAAGTATAAACATTTACTTGCTTATGTTTGTTATTTGTTCTTTAATAATGTAGGCTTTATGAAAATGGAGAAATTTTTTAAATAAGTATTGTTTATTGTACTGTGCGTATTGCCTAGAATGGTACCTGGTAGAATTTGCTCAAAAAAAAACACTCAAAGAAAAAAATGGATTAAGTGATTTGAATTTAAGTATTTTTTAAAATATGCTCTCAAAAACACACACAAACTAATGAAGCAGAATAGAAGATTCAGAAGCAAATGTACACACTTACATCCAATTGATTTTTGACAAAGGAGGCAAAAAAGACACTGGATAAAGATAGACTTTTCAACAAATGGTGTTGGCAAAACTAGTTATCCATATGTAGAAAAATGGAAATAAATCCCACTTTGCACAAGAGTCAACTCAAGATGGATCAAATACCTGGAAATTAGACAGAGAGATTTTGCAGTTATTTGAAGAGGGCATAGGATCAATGCTACAACATGTAGGCACTGGTAAAAACTTCCTCAATAAGACCCCAAAGGCAAAATAAACTAAAATGAGGATTAATACATGGGATTGCATTAAATGGAGGAGCTTCTGTGCAGCAAAAGAAACTATCAAAAACCTTAAGAGAAAGCTGACAGAATGGAAGAATATCTTTCCCAGCTACTCCTCTAATAAAGTCTAGTATATAGACTATATGAATAATTCAAGAAACTTACTTCCAAAAAACCAAGTAGCTTAATCAAAAAATGGGCAAGTGTACTAAATAGACATATCATAAAAGAAGAAACACAAATGGCCAATGAATACATGAAAAAATGTTCAATATCATTAGCAACCAGAGATGCAAATCAAAACTACTCTGATATTCCACCAAACCCCAAATAGAATTGCAATCATTAAAAATACAAATAATAGCAGTTTTGCATCAAAGTTCATCGGAAATATAGGCCTAGAGTTTTCTTTTCTTGAACTATCTTTATTTGACTTTGGTATTAATGTGATGTTGGCTTCATAGAATGTGTTCATTTCTGATTGAATTTTTTCACTAATACTAGCTAAGAACAGTTACTTTTTTAAATCATTTCCATTTTGTGATAATGAAATCATGGAAATTTTCCTACTTTATAGGACAATGATCTTATATTAACTATGACTAAAAGCATAATTAAGTTGTTAAAATAAAAATTGAGATATAGGGTTCATTGAATGTACATTAGTTTCACAAGAATCCAAATTGTACATTAAAATTTTCAAGGATTCTGTACTTGCCCACACTGTATTTCTAGTAACCATATAGTTCTTTTTTTTTTTTTTTCCAGTACTGGGGATTGAACTCAGAGGCATTCTACCTCCGAGCTATACCCCCAGCCCTATTTTTTTATTCTATATTTTGAAACCGAGTCTCACTAAGTTGTGTAGTGCCTCACTAGTTAGCTGAGGCTGGCCGCGAACCCGGATCCTCTGGTCTCAGCCTCCCAAATGCTGGGATTACAAGCGTGCACCACCACGCCCGGCTCAACCATTTAGTTCTTGAATATCTAATTCTAAATATCAAACTCAAATTCAGGTCTTGAAATATTAAATATTTAATTATAAATATTAATTTTTAAAATTAGAAAGTATGATATTTGACCATTTAAAGGAGTAAAATTGCTATTGTCTGTGAAGAATATCTTTGAGTACTGTTTCATTTTATAAGCTAAAACAAAGTTTGCATTTTATTCAATATCATAGTAGTTACTATTTAGTGTAGAATAAATTTTTAAATTATTTTATCTTCTCAAGGAGGATGTATATAGTCATTCTTTGTATTATGTAAGCAGAATATAGTCATTCTTTTGTTATTAAGCATTTTTAACATGGCACCAAGAAGCCATAGAAGGACCACAGTCTGAGATTAACTGTTTTACATACTTGGCAATGACAGGGGAAAAAAATAAGTAGTGCTAGGAATGGCTAGAGGCAAAATATACTTAGGGCCTGGTAACTATTTGCAAATGATACTGTGATAGGTAAAAATAAATTTAATTACACATTGTGTATATTTTCATAATACTATTTCATTGAAAAGTAGGGGGCACTTCTAGAGGTCCACCACATTTCAGTCAACATTATGTAGATGAAAGCAGAAAGGCATTCTGAAACATTATTTGTGATTTTTATAACAATTTGTTTGGCATATAACCAAACTGGAAAAGCAATTCAAATAGATTTCCCTGAACACTGGGTTATAAATGTCATTATTGTATGTGGCCATCTACAGTGAATTGCACTGGGTAATTATTGCCATTATTATTACATTAGAAAAATACTGAAATGAGAATATCTTTTACAGCCCAAAGATATTTGATTTATGAAGCATCTATTTCATCCCCTGTTTGAATACGAGGAAAGTACAAATTTGTTTAAATTTCTCTACTGTCTACTGTTATCTGAGAAGAGTGGAAATAGAAAGATACATAGATTATTTAAAAAGCTAATTAACATCAACTTAAAACTTAGTATTGAACTACTTGTGACATGATGGTAGGCTAGTCATTTTCAAAAATCCATCTAGTGTTAACTAAATGTTGGATAAATGAAAACAGACTTAAATGTACTGCTAAAGTATTTTCTTAATAATTATTTTGTCCTATTCTCTACCATAGTCATCTCTGCATCGAATTGCGCACATTTGACTTGATTCTACAAGACAATTCATTGAGACTTTATTTTTCAATCTTCTTACTCTCTGCTCTTCACATTAAGTCTGTTTCATTAACAACTTTATGTTCAGAAAACTTGTTTTTTATGAAACTCTTAGGTCAGAAGTTGAACTTTTTAGTTCTAGATTTTTTTTAGGTAATAGTTTACATTTCTCCATTTAAATTTCCTCAGTGTTTACTCACTACAGTTATTGTTTCCTTAAATTCTTGAATGTATTATATACAAAGTTGCTTCCAAATCAGTGTCTTCTAATTTAAACATTTGGGAAACTCTTGTTCTGTTCTGTGGCTGGACTGTGATTTCTTGCTCTAGCCAGTAGTTCTGACCAGTGGTTAATATACTGAGAGATAAGCCAGGTGTCTTGGCACATGCCTGTAATCCCAATAGTTGAGAGGCTGATACAGGAGGATTGCAGGTTCAAGATAAGACTCAGCAATTTATCAAGACCCTGTTTAAAAATGAAAAAAAAAGATGTTAATATAGCTTGGAGATGAAATGCCCAGATTTCAATCCCCAGTAACACACACGCCCCCCCCCACACATACACACACACACACCTATCTCTATCATTTATTTAGATCAATCTGTCATCTATCTGTCTGTCTGTCTATCTATCTATCTATCTATCTATCATCTATTTATCACTATCATCATCTGTCTGTCATCTATCTAATATATCATCATCATCTATCATTTATCTGGCTATGTATTTCTCTCTGTCCTGGGAGATATTTTTGGCATTCATTAATGAATTTAATTTTTTATTAGAGCAGATACACAATGGTTTGGTGCTCATTCCTAGAAAATAGTCATTACTTTAGTGTATGTTTCATACTGTTAGGAATTCCTTTATTTTGCAGTTTAATTTGAATGCACTGGCTCTTCAGTGAGGGCCCTTCACTTCTACTGGGCAAAAAGACCAGCATTTCCCTGTAGTGCACCAGTCAGTCCAGAGATCAGAAGGAGATGGTGCATGCCAGTTCTCATAGTCTCTGCCTGCACACAGGCAACAGAACCTTCAGTGTAGTGATTGTGGCGAATTCTCATGCAAATTCTACACACTATCATGTACTGCTCTGCCATTCCCTGGAATCTTGTCATATTAAGTGAGAAAGAACTTTAATCTCTGCCATTTTAGCTTGGCTAAAGTACTCCTTAGCTCATTTCAGAAAAGCATCTCCATGGAGAAGCTTACAAAGATTCACATGGGGCTCACCTTCTGTGTTTTTCTTTTGCTATAATTGTATTCTATTTTTGCTCATTGTTCTCTGACTGAAAATAGATGCTTTACATATTTTATCTAGTACCATATGTCTTTTTTTCCTGGGAAAGCAAAAGCAAGTCTAGTACCTGTTACTGTGTCATTCCAGGGAGAAGACTTCTACTCTGCCTACTCTTCTATCTAAATAAATAAATATATATATATATATATTTAGAATGATAAGCACTTGTATGTTTTTGTTTGAAAAACTATTGCTATCATTACAATACTCTAAAGAATAACCTCTGTCCATTAACAATATGTTTTTGACTAAACAAATTAAATATTATTGCTCACTATTGTTGTTTTTCAAATTTTGACAACAGAATACATTTAATCTAGCTGCATATAAAACACAAGAATAGTAGTTTAATTGTTTACATGTGGGAACCTAATGGTTCTTCTCTAAATTTAGTTCATCACAAATACAATAAAAAGTTATCCTAATAAGAAAAAAAATGTATTTTTGCTCTTTTGTTCTGCTGCAGTCCATCAAGAAGCTTCTGTTGCCTCAGGCAGTGAAAAATGTTAATAGTTGTAAAGGTCATTTAGTTTTCTTCATTAAGACCACGAAATCAAATTGGATCTAAATGTTTCTCAGTTGAAAATAATCAATCTAAGGTGATCTTTATAGGACCATTGCAAAGGGGCTCCAGATCACTTATGTTTAAGAATTGCATTGATCTTTTTGTGTCATTATCTCAGCTGAAATAAAATAAATCCACATAACACATAATTATATACACTTTGCCACATTCAAAGGCAATTACAACATTTTTAAATGATAACTTTTCATGACAAAAAAAAACAAAACCACTGAGAATTGTGTTATGCCACTTTACATCTAATAATAATTATGAATTGCTCACTTTATAAGTAGATATTTCATGTCTCCAAAACTCAGCTATTATAAATCAAGTTCAGTGATGCAGGTTATTAGAAATAGTTGTGTCATCTAATTATTTTGATTTATGTTAGTTTATAAAAATAAAATAATGTAAATCCAGGTGTATTAGAATTCAGCCAGAGAAACAGAGACTGTAGAAAATAAATATTAATAGAGTTCCTGCAATTGTGGGATCTAATAAACTCCAAATCCATAGGGAAGATTGCCAGGAAGAACAGACTAGATCTTTAAGATGTGGTTGAAACTGCATTCTACTGACAGAATTTCTTCTTTTTCAGGGAAGCCCCATCTCTGTTCTTAAGGTCTTTTAGTTTAGTGAGTAGGTATCATCCAGATTATTTAAGATAGTCTTCTTCATTTAAAATGATGAACTTTACACCCATAAGATGTCTTTACCACAAGACTGAATAGTATTGGGTTAAATAACTGGGTACTGAGGCCTGGAGCCATCCTCTGAGTGCTGGCCCACCCTTTATCATGGCTTGATTTATAAATTGCAGACAGTCCTGTTACCATATATGTCAATTCCTTGTAGGAAATCTCTTAACATGTATTTCGATTGGTTTTGTTTTCTGGATTTCATTATGATTGATAGATATTTTAGTACCTGGCAATGGGGTGTTTCTGTAGCAGACATTGAAAGATGTGTAACTCTGAAGTTGAGAAATGTGCAGAGGCTGAAAACGTTTTAAGATGCAAGATAGAAAAAGCCTAGATCATATTGAATGGACTATGAGTCTATTCATACTAAAGGTGCTGCCAGTGAGGGTCAGATGGAAATGAAGAACACACTATCAGAAAGTAGAAGAAAGGAGGGAGAGAGTTATCTAGTGACAGAAAGCTTAGTTAAATTGTGCCCTGCAGTGATGAAAATATCAAAACTTGTATGCAATGTAAGTAGATGTTTAGGTAAGGTGAGTTTTAAATAAAGTGTTGAGAAGGCAACCTGACATCTTTTTTTGCTACTTAAGTAAAATGCAAGAGTTAAGTAAAATGCATAATAGGTATTAGTCTATAATTTTCATTTTTTTGTGTGTGGATGTCTTTATCTAGTTTTTGTTTCAGACTAATAATTATGTAATTAACTACATTCAGAAATGTTACTTCCTGTTTTACTTATTGGAAATGTTTGTGAAGTATTGGTACAAAATGGAAGAATATACTAAGGAACCTTTCTTGATCTAGGTTTTCTTTATAAGTAGGTTTATTATTATTACTAATTTTACTGCCAATCAATTGTTTCATGTGTTATATTATTAACTTCTTTTCAAGTCAGTTTTGATAATTGGTAATTTTCTTAATAAAAATTGTCCATCCATCTAAGACAGCTAATACAATTGTTGTTAGTAGTTCTTCCTAATCTTTTATTTCTTTATAGTCAGCAGTAAAGTTCTTCCTTTCATTTCTGATTCTATTAATTTGAATCTTTTCATCTGGTATTGCACTTTAGAAGATATGCCTTCACTTTTAGTTGACAATAGTACTCAGAGGCTGTCTTGGTCTCTTTCTATGGACACACAGCTATTCATGTTTTTTATTTGCTAATGATTGCCCTGAGACATAAACTGCCCTTAGGGCATAAATTGCTTTACATAATAATCCAATCAAATTTGGGTCCTTTTTAATTGGATTCCTTTGATGGAATTAGTTCAAGGAAATGTTTAGTATTTGTTCTGACCCTAGGAGAGCACCTCCCAGCTGTCTCTTTCTGATTTGCTCTTAAAAATTGGTTAGTCTACATAATATATGAAGATGTCCTATATCTTCATTCATCATTAAGTTTAAGAATTTTCAACCAACTACCTTTTGCTTTAATCTTCTCTGTTTTGGGGAGTACCCTTAGGCTTGACCTTTTACAGATTCTGCTACAAATTAAATCAGATCCTTTGGGAAGAGATAAGAAACAGTCTATGTCCTGCTTTTCCTCCCAGGCACTATCTCTGAGCCAGAGCTGAATGTGGATGTGGAAAGAGGGTCACACTTCTCTCCGAAGGATGTCCTACAGTTGATGTGAAAGATTCCACACATGGGTGGGAAGTAACCTGAAGTCTTCTTCATTTGCCTCTCCAATCAAGAAACCTCTGACTTACAAACAAGGGAAAATGTACTTGAGGACTCAGTGTTGCTGCCTAGAAGATGAAATCTCTTGTCTATGAGTGGAGGCTGAGCAAAGGAGGAAGTACCACACTCAGAATCTCAGTCACAGGTATCAGAGGACAGTTTGAGAAATGCTGATGACTTGTTCATCCCAGAAAAAAAATTTCTTTGATGAGGAGGTGGCAGAAAAGTGAGCTTTGTGTTCTTGCTGTACTAGTTTGGAAATTTCATTTTATTAAATGAGCTAAAGCAGCAGGGTGCCCAAAGATACCTAATTTTCACAAACTTTCTTGAATAGATGTTTTTCACTTTCTGCTTTCTTTTAGAATCATCTCCAGAAGTTTTAAATTAATGTATCTGTTTAAAAATTATTTTCAACATTCCACTGTGAACTTGGTCTGCTGAGCTGCTTAGGTTTTATGTGTGTATGTGCATGTGCGTGTGCCTATGCGTGTGTGTGTGTGTGTGTGTGTGTGTGTGTGTGTGTGTGTGTGTGTTTTACTAGGGATAGAACCCAGGGTCATTTTACTTCTGAGATATAACCCCAATCCCGTTTTTTATATTTATTTTGAAACAGAGTCTCATTAAGTTGCCGAAGGCTGAGACTGGCCTTGAACCTGTGATCCTCCTGACTCAGCCCCCCAAGTACTTGAATTTCATAAGGTTATCAAGGGATAAATTTTGAATTTCCATATTTGACAACTATAGAATTCTAAAACCACTTATTTAGCTTTCCTACATAATTTTAATCAACTGTTCCAGGAAAATTTAGGAACTACATAATCTTATCGGGAGGAAGAGTTACTTTTTTCACCCTGCCTGAAGACACATTTCTGCATTATCTATTTGGCTATGGTTTCATTTCCTTATTGACATTTATATTCTTATTAAGCTTTTTAGTAAGACAAATACTTGTATTAAATGAAAATGAGAAATAATGAGAGTGACTCTAATTAAATTTAGTAATGTTTTCTTTTTCCAATCACATAAACAACTTGAGTGTTATATCATTTTTGAATGACTTAAGAAATAAGTCACTGGATTTTATCTCATTTATTCTTCAGGAAATAATTTTATAATTAAAATGGAAGCATATTATGTATCCGATTCATTAGGTCAAGAAGGAGCCAAGCCTTGATTTTTAAGAAATAAAATAAGCCTATATAGCAGGTAGGCTAAAATGCCAATATTCTCGTTATCTCATGGTTAGTAACTACAAATCTAAACATATACATTCTATTTAAGTTTGCTTAACATAATATATGCCAAGCATAAAGTGTCCAAAACAACACAGGACAAAGCCTTGTCTTCAGCCAAGCATAGTTATGGGCTCCTGTAATCCAAGTACTTGGGAAGATGATTCAGGAGGAGCAGTTTTGAGACCATTCTCAGCAACTTAGAGAGATCCACAGCAACATAGAGAGACCTTGTTTCAAACAATAAAAAGGGGCAGAGTGTAACTTGAAGGTAAAATCTGCCCCCTAGTACAAAAAGAAAGAAAAAAAAAAAAGGTCTTATATTTCAATAAAAGCGTATGTTTAGGCTCAGATAGGAAGATCACAGGTTCATTGCCAGCCTCAGCTACTTAGCTACTTAGTGAGGCCCTTCACAATTTAGTGAGATTCTGTTTCAAAATAAAGAATAAAAAAATAGGGTTAGGGGTAATACTTAGAGGTAGAATGCCCCTGGGTTCAATTCCCAGTTCTGAAAATAATAAATAAATAAATAAATAAATAAATAAATAAATAAATAAATGTGTTTGTTTTCTACCAAGGCCTCTGGAGATACTAGAGACATATAGGATACAAAAATAAATGCTCATGCCAGAATTAAGTATATCCTTATATAAATTTTATAATGAAGATAACTCAGACTATTAAATTCACTGAGTACACAATTAAAGAATATACACAGAGATAATAAAGACAAGAAAATGTTCATGAAAACAATATTATAATTTCCTAAAAATGTTAATTTTATCCCGAACACTCTTTGTTTCATCTAGTAACAGAAACAGTATTACTATGTAGGAGACGTTCAAAGTTGGCACAGAGAACTTGCTTTGGCCCTGAATTAGAAAACAAGTGGATAACTTTTACTTCAACTTTATTTTCTATATGAAATATTTTTAAAAGTTCATACACAATTACATGAGAGTCTGGGATGTAATTCATTGGTAGAGCACATGTTTACTATATGTGTGGTCCTGGATTCAACCCCTAGACCTCTTCCGCCCAGTAAGAACTAAATGAAAATAAGAAAATATTCATTGTTGTTAAAAAAAAGGGATACTTAATGTTTAGTATTTAAAAATATTTCATCTCTCCATTATGTTATTAATTTTAATATACTGTCTAATTTTAAACTGTAGTAAAGTTTATTAATAAATTATTCTAAAATTATGATAATTTTAATCCATCCATTATGTTTCCCCATTATGACTATCACTAGTTTGTTTCTTGATATTTTCCTGTTAGTCTACCATCTACAATTTATTACAGGCTATTCATTTTTGTTTTGGTATTGGGGATTGAATCCAGGGACATTTTGCCTCTGAGCTATACCACCAGCCCTATTTTATTTTTTATCTGGAAACAGGGCCTCACAAAGTTGTAAAGGCCTCACTAAATTGCTGAGGCTGGTGGCAAATCTGGATTCCTCCAGTCTCAGCCTATGATTGCAAGCATGCATCACCACACCTGGCTACTGGCTATTCCTTTGACTTTAAATTTTATAGAGCAGGAAATTTCTAGACAAATGAAGATGGCTATTTTATATTGCAATTAGCTATAATGGTAAATACCAGTGGAAAACATAATGCAGTGACTTAACTAAATACATATGACTGGTAAAAAAAAAAAAATGCTACTTGACACTACAGGGTTTGATAATATGTACAGGGAAAGAAAAAAATAGAAGCATGAAAAGCACAATAAGTCTAAATCTCTAGAAGTAGAAAAGGGTGCCATGCAATGTGTAAAATTGAAAAGAAGACACACAAATGGGAGACTAAAACACTAGATAATTGCTTATATTGTTGATGATTGCCATAAAGAACGAAAGTATGTTATTTGTAAAAAAAAAAAAAAAAGAAAAGAAAAAACAATGGTTGGAAATAAAGAAGAGTATGCTATGTGAGATTAACCAGTCTAAGAAAGTAAAGGGCTATATGTTTTCACTCATATGTAGAAGTTAGAATTTGGGAAACAAAAGGGACCCCGGGCAAATGAGAAGAAATACTAGTAGAAAGGCAGAGGGGGATTTGGGAAGGAAGATGGGGAAGTGAAAGGGAAAACTTGGCAAACAAAATGGTTCAAATAATGCTGTATAAAGTTATCAGTACCAATTTCAATATTATGCACAATGAGGAGGAGGGAACGGGGTGAGATCTGGAGGGAAACACATCAAATGCTGTGCACATGTATGTTTCTATCACACCGGACCTCATAATGATGTATAATTTCAATGTACCAATAAAAAAACACTAAATAAAACTTAATGCCTCACCTTCCCCAATGAGACACAAACTCAGTTGTTAGGCAATTCCCTATTGATTGTATATTCTAATTGCAATGTTGTGTAGCAAAAATAAGATCAGCCAATGTTTTATAAGACATCCTTGGATATGTTAACAACAAATATTGTTAAGATCTTTCTCCTAAAATCTCCTTGGCCAAACAAATCACTGTTTGCCTTGATATAACCTGTTCCCTTGAGAGATAATTTCAGTAATTGCCAATCTTTAAAAAGATTCTTAAAAATATGACTCTGGCCACTTAATCTTTTGATTAATAATTTCATGTGTATCACAAAATTCTTGACGTTGAATGGAAATTATTAGTATCCCTTATTTAGGGACAGATTACTCTGTCAATAAATTTTCTAAACCAGTCTGATTCCTGCTTCCTCCCTCCTGAGACTTGTTGTTAGTGCTGATTTATTGCTCATTAGCACCTCTGTCAAAGGGTAAATACAGGAAATAAAAGAAGGTGAAACAGTCCAATTTAGTTCTCCTTATGGACTCATAAAAACACTTAATGAAAGAGGGTGTTGAGTTTTACAGGATGAGTCAAAAGTAAATTCCTATTTTTCAAAAATTATTTTATTTCATGTTGTATACATGTATTAAACCATTATGTGGATCCCATTAGTATTTACAGTTCTTATGTTTTTGTGTAGTAGTTGAAAATAAATTTAACAAATTTTTAAAAATAATAAAATAAAAAAAAAATTAGTGACTTACTTTTATATCAATACTAAAAGAAAAAATATGTGAAATATGGTAAATTCCACTATGGCACAAAAGCAGTAAGATTAATTGTAACTTCTGAAGACAAAAAGTTAAATATTATGATTAATAATAGTATTATTATTTCTAAATTCAAATCATATTGAAATAGATTCATGTGACTTTTTCTAAAGTGATATAAATAATATAAAATTAGCAATTACCTGTTATTATTTTAGCTCAACAGCTAATTTTTTTTAACATTTTAACAATTTTTGACCATATTAAGACTCACAGAATTAGCCTCTTATAAGCTATGCAAACCATCACTAATATGTGTTAGCCATAAATTTTTCGCTGGGAAATCTCATGCTTCTATAACCGAAAATATGAAAATTTTGTTGTATTTTTTTTCCAAGTGTGGCTTCTATGAAAATATTATTGGCACCATTTTTTCCTCTGAAGACAACAAACTAACTTCCAAAAATATCATGGAGACTTCCATCCAAAGAAAACTGAACATAAGCCAAACTGTCTTGTGAACTTATTTTAAAATAAAGAATAAAATTTAAAACATAGATTTTGAGGTGGGATTAAATTATTGTTCAGTATATACTTACAAGTATTTGAAAAACTAAAGCAGATTGCTTTTTCCTTAAAAAGTACTTATTAATATATTGGCAAAGGCTACTTCAAGTTATAAAAATTTCGATACTATTGAGATGATAATTCAATTTTTATTAGTCTTCACTGCCCTATAAGCAGCTTCCCGTCCCCAACCTCATTTTCTTACTGATAAAGAATAATTCCATTTGAATTTGAACAATAATTATAAGCAGGTTTTTTTTTTTTTTTTTTTTTTGCGGTACTAGGGATTGAACTCAGGGGCGTTCTACCTCCGAGCTACACCCCCAGTCCTATTTTTTATTTTTTTATTCTTTATTTTGAAACCGAGTCTCACTAAGTTGCAGAGTGCCTCACTAGGTAGCTGAGGCTGGCCGCGAACCCGGATCCTCTGGTCTCAGCCTCCCGAATGCTGGGATTACAAGCGTGCGCCACCACGCCCGGCTCTATAAGCAGTTTTATAATGCTATTATGTCCCAGGATGTCAAGTGTATAAACTCATTAATCTTTTGCACAAGGAAAGTAACATTATTTTAAATATAAGTATAAGAAAAAAACGGAGTCAGAGAATTAAATAACTTGTCTGATATTTCCATGAGAGACAGATGGTTTGAAGAATTTTTACTGTGGCTATTGGGAGCCCATATTTCTAGAACTCTTCTTACCATTCACTTTTTTTTCTTTAAATTGTGGTAAAGTACACGTAACACAAAATTTTAAATCTTACTTATTTTTAAATATACATTTTTTAATACTAAGTACATTCAAATTGCTTGTGCAGCCAAACTTCAGAACCTTTCATCTTGCAAAATTAAAATCTATACCTATTAAACAACAATGTATTTTTAAATATTTGTTTTTTCAGGCAATATAACAAATAATTCTTTGAATGCTGATTATGAATTGAGTCACAATGGATTCAGCAGTTAAAGATCTGACTTTGGTGTGAGACTATGCTTATACATTTCATAAGTTTGAATGAACCTTCCAACATAGGGAAAGAGGTTAGAATTTCTATAGTGATTTATCTGGAGACAATAAGCAGAGTTCAGCTTACTTCAGAAATAATTGGTCAAGAACAGCTATCAGAAAAGGAAATAGTTTTTTGTGAATTATCAGCTTTTGTTTGTATGATTTGGATTTCATCAGCTGGGAAGAATAGTGAGTGGCAAGAATCATGAGTAGGTTGAGAGATACAGGCAGGGGAAGAAAAAATAGATTACATTAAAATTCAACTTAATTCTTTAATTTCAACTTACAAATAGTAAATTGAAATTAAAATTAAAAATTTTATTCAATTAATTGTATGCCTTCTTTTAATAAAAAACAAAACAACTTAAATGTTGTGTTAACAATTGCTGTGGAATGACATGAAGAATTTTACTATCAAGGTGTGAGAGGATTTGAAGTTTGTTCATGTCTTAATGTCTAACAAGTGTGTACCTAATCGGCCTTTAGAAGTCAAATCCCCAACTCATCATTTAGCATTCATTTGGGTGGCAAACAAATTCAGTAAGTGTAGTTTGCAATAACTAACAATAAACCTGTTGTCCATTACTTACAGTGGGAAATATGTATTAAGATTTTTATGTTTTAGTTCAATGCCTACTTATTATGTATCTAGTAGGCCCACAATATCACCTTAGATGGTATTATTACCACATGTACAATTTTTTAACATTTTAGTGTATATACATTTTATTTTAAAATACATTTTTAGGGAAAAAAAGGGAAAGTAGGCAATTCTAAACTGGATCTTCCTAAGAAATCTCCTAAATATAACATTTCTAAGTTGTATGTATTAAAATTAACTATCATATTTATATTTTACTTAGAATTTATGGGATGAATACATATATATAACTTTCATGATTAAGACAAGTACTGAAGTCTTTCCAGAAGGAAAGACTATATTGAAAATTTGTAGGACACACACAAAAAAGATCGAGCTAGTATTGGACAGAATTTTATCCATATAGCTCACAGGATCAATTACTACATTTTTATTCCAACCTTGTAGAATAGAAATATAAATTTTCAAGAAGTTCAACAGAAAAATTAAACATTGGCAAATTTACAAGTGTGTTCTCTTAAATTCAGAAACCCTTCACTTTTGACAAATATGTTAATAAGTAAGGAGTAATTAAAAATGGCTTCAAGAAACTAGGTTATTCATGTAACATCCTAAAGATTCCACTCAGTAAAGCAGTGTAGGAGCCTGTCATAAGAATATTTGAACCAGAAATTAAATATGCCTCTTTCTCAGCTACTCTGTGAATTTCATATTGATTTAATATCTAATGATGCAGTTTCTTTGTCTGAAATTAAATATTTTCTTTTCCATAAGTGTCCCTTTTAAATATGAATTTTAATTGTTAATGGTTTTATATTTTACTTGGAATATAAGGAAGCCATATTAGTTGTTTTTTATTTGTGTTTGAAAACTCTATATATGAAGAATACCATTCTTTGTATTGCTTTTTTACATTTAGTTAAAAGTTGGATTCATATATTAGTTGCAGATAATTCTATAAAATTCTTATAAGATATTTGGGTTCTAGCCCCAATCCTGTTACCCACTGTATATATAACAACTTATCTCTGAAATCCAGGTTCCCAGTCATTAAGGACTTTTCAGCTATAGATTATTGTAAGTCTAGCATGTAGCTGAGTACAGTGGCTCAAGCCTGTAATCCCTTTTCTATTCCTCTCTAAATCTACTACAGAGACAGCCCACTCAGGTGCAGTAAAAGAACAGTGAAGCAGGAATTCAGAAGAATATTTTACCAAAAGATGTTCTAGCCATTTGTATTAGTTTTTATATGTCTACTCAAGAAATTACACTAAAATTGGTGGCTTAAATGTACATGTCTAGAGGTTGAAGTCCAAAGTTGGTTTCACTAGATAAAGATAACCAAGGTAGCAGCAGGTTCTTGCTGCCTCTGGAGGCTCTGGGGTAGAATCTGCTTCCTTGTCCTTGTTGTCCTTAGCTTTATCCCTTACATTTCTTTGCTCCTGGATCCTTCTTCCATATTAAAACCAACAGTATAGCATCTTGCCTCAGTGATCATGTTGTGTTCTGCTATGTCAATATCCCTGTGACTGACTCTTGAAAGGACCATTGTGATTACATAGGACCAACTAGAATAATACAAGATAGTCTATCCATATCAAGGTCCTAACGTAAAAACATTTGCAAAATCATTCTTGCCACACTAGATAACAGTTACAAGTTCAAATAATTAGAATGTGAATATGTTTGTGGGCAATTATTCAGCCCTATCACATTGTACTATAGTTACTTATTAAAGTTCTTCAGCAGTTTTTTTTTTAATTAATGTATTCACCTAGTAAAGTATCAAACACTTGAGATGTGATTCAAATGTCTTGATATTTTTAAGACACTGTAGTTATGATATCCTCTATGATATGGGCTTTTATTTTGTCTTTGACATAGAAAAAATTCTTAAAAACAAAATACAACAAATGTAATGGGCATGCCACTTTAAAACTAACACTTCTGTTTTAGTGTTCAAATATAAAATGACTTGTATAAAATTTACTTCATTAAAAAGTATATTGAAAATAAGTTGGGCTTGGTGGCGCACACTTGTAATCCCAGCATTCAGGAGGCTGAGACCGGAGGATCCGGGTTCTCGGCCAGCCTCAGCTACCTAGTGAGGCACTCCACAACTTAGTGAGACTCGGTTTCAAAAAATAAAGAATAAAAAATAGGGCTGAGGTTATAGCTCAGAGGTAGAATGCCCCTGAGTTCAATCCCCAGTACCGCAAAAAAAAAAAAAAAAAAAAGTATATTGAAAATAAGATAAATATGATGGACTCACATCAATAGTAAAATCAACATGACAAATCCCAAGAGATTATTGTATCTTTCAATTACACTGCCAGTTTCTCAAGTACTCATCTTTCAAAGTTTCTAAATGATTAATCATAATAGTCTTGAAAGATAAGAATTTATTTTAAAAAGTTGACGAAGTTGAGGGGAAGATTGTTACTTATTATGGAAGTTTTACAACCAGTTAAATTTTATCTATATTGAAGGTAACTGAGAAATATTCTCTGCATATGTCATGGTTATAATAAATATAGAAAATATATTCACATTGGAATTAACTGTAATTCCATATTTATACTTCATTCTGAAAGAAGTGATTAAAGTCTCCTTTGAAGCTCACAACTTCTGTTATATTATTTTTATTCTACGGCTTTATGTCTCCAAATAGTTCACTAATGTTTTCCTGTATAGATTGAGTCATAAATGGAAAGCTAACATAACCATAGTAGTATCAGAATAATAATGTCAGTAACTAATATAAGGGAAGTTTTCACTGTTTGGAAATGTTACATTTGTTTTATTAAAAGTTTTAGCCGGGCATGGTGGCGCACGCTTGTAATCCCAGCATTCGGGAGGCTGAGACCGGAGGATCCGGGTTCGCGGCCAGCCTCAGCTGCCTAGTGAGGCACTCCGCAACTTAGTGAGACTCTGTTTCAAAATAAAGAGTAAAAAAAATAGGGCTGGGGGTGTAGCTCGGAGGTAGAATGCCTCTGAGTTCAATCCCCAGTACCGCCAAAAAATAAATAAATAAATAAATAAAAAATAAAAAAAATAAAAGTTTTATGTGGTAGGTACTATTATAATCCCCATTTACTAGGAATACATGGCTGTGAAAAATTATTGACCTTCATTATTATCAACATTTTATTTGAAGTAAAGATTGATGTTTGAGCTCGTGAAGTTAATACTAAAGTTGAACACTTAGCTGTTACACAATATTGTTTTCAATTACTTTATTTTTCTGAGTGAGATACATATTTTCTTTTCTTTTTATCAAGGTCATACTCTTCACCTAGGTATAAAGGGTAATCTATAGAGATAAAATGTCATTCTGATTCATGGACATTTAGTGTTAACATTTTATTTCTGGGAACTTCTTTTAGCCTACTGAATACATAAAATTTTTCACTCTATATATGACATCATTAGATGTCATTGAAAATTCAACTTAAGAAAAAAATTCAAGATCCTTTGAACTAAGAAATCTCTCCAATATTGTTGCTCAAACAAGTGTCATGGTATTCAGATATAAGCATTAGTGTTTTAACTGCCCTGTAGATTTCATTTATGAAACTTAAATCTAAACTCTAATTCATGTTCTTTTAAGAATAAATTATTCTAATAATCCTCATTGTGTTAGCATTTTGTCACCGTAAGCAAATATCTAAAATAAATAAAGGAGTATATATATATTTTTTATTTTAGCTCATGTCTTCAGAGTTTTCACTCCATGGTCTATTGGCTCCACTGCTTTGAGCCTGAGGTGAGGCTGATATCATAGCAAAAGGTCTTGGTGAAGAAAAGTTGTTCAGTTCATGGTAGCTAGGAAGCAGAGAGAAAGAGAGAGAGAAGGACTATGGATAAGATATAGTTTCCAAGGGAACACCTCCAGTGAACTACCTTCTCCTTGATCAAAAGAAAAAAAAAATGTATCCCTCATCCAGAAAAATAAATTTAAATCATTCTAAACAATATTGTATAAAAGCCAAGTGTGCAACTTTAGTAGTAAATTCATGAGCTCAAAAATCAATATTTACCTCAAATAAGATATTGATAATAATAAAAGTAATTTATCATAGTTAGATATTTCTAATGCCCCACATGCCTACAGTTCCACCAACTCCCAATAGCCTATTCAGTGATTGATGCATTAATCCACTGATGAAATCAGATCCCTAATGATTCAATCATTTCCCCGAATTCCCACCAATGGACATTGTTGCGTTGAGGACCAAGCACTCAACATAGGAGCCTTGTGGGGACATTTCAGACCCAAATCAGCATTCTGCTCCTGGGTCCCAAAAGCTCATGTTCATCTCAAGTGATATGATCATATATTTAGGAGAACTAAAAACTCCACCAGAAGACATCTAGAGGCTGATGTGCAAATTCAGCAAAGGAGCAGGATATAAAAAACAACATACAAATATTAATAGCCTTTTTATACACAGATACTGAATCTGCTGACAAAGAAACCGGGAAAACAATTACATTTGCAAGAGCCTAAGATAAATTAGAATACCCAGAAATAAATTTAACCAAGAAGCTGAATGACCTCTATGGCAAAAATTATAGAACAATGACTGACTAAAGAAATAGAAAAATATAGTAGAAATTAGAAAGACACCCTATATTCTTAGACAGGCAGAATTCGTATAGTTAAAATGGCCACATTACCAAAGGCAATTTACAGATTATATGCAATCTCCATAAAAATATCAGTGATATGCTTTCCTAGTACGTGAAAGGCCCTGAGTTCAATCCCCAGCAGCACTACACACACACACACACACACATGAAAAATAGTCCTAAATTTCATATGAAAAATGAAAGACACACAGTAGTCAAAGAATATTTAAGCAATTAGAGAAACATTAGAGGCTTTGTAATATCCTATTTTAAATTATACTACAGAGCTATAATACCAAAATAACATGGTATTGGCATAAAAAATAGAAACATTGACCAATGACATAGAATAGAAGATATAGGGACTAACTCCCACCTATATAGTCAACTCATCCTTGACAGAGTTACCAAAGCATATGTTGGATAATGGATAGCTTTTTTAGCAAGTGGTGTTGGGAAAACTGTATATTCATACTCATAAGAATGAAACTACATCCTTATCTCTCACTCTGTATGAAAGTCAAATTAAAGGGGATCAAAGACCTAATAATTAAACCAGAAATTTTGCAACTACTAGAAAAAGCATAGCATCAATACCTCATCATATATACACAAGCAGGAATTTCCTCAATAAGCTCAGGAAATAGGAGAAAGAATCAGTAGATAGGATTGTGTCAAATTAAAAATCATCTGCACAGCTACAGAATCCATTAGGAGTATGAAGATAGTTCCTATATAAATAGGAGTAAATCATTGCTTGTTACTCTTATGGCATAGGATTACTAGACTATATATAGAACTCAAGAAACCTAACACCAAAATAACACCACAAATACCCTATCAATAAATGAGCAATTTAACTAAACAGATATTTATCCAAAAAGAAATATAAAGGACCAAAATTACAGGAACAATGTTCAACATCTTTAGCAACCAGGGAAATGGAAATCAAATCTACACTGAGATTTTCTCTCATGCCAGTTAAAATGGCAATCATCAGTACTACAAATGAGAGATGCTAGCAAGGATGTGGGAGAAAAGGAACATTTATACATTGTTGGTGGAATTGAAATTTAGTACAACCTCTATGGAAATCAGAATGGAGATTCCTCAAAAGAATCAGAATGGAACCACCATATGACCTAGGTATAGCATTCCTCTGTATTTGTCCAGAAGAACTAAAGTCAGAATATTACAGTGATGTATGCATACACATGTTTATAAACAGCACACTTTACAATAGCCAGGCTATTTAACCTGCCTAGGTATCCATCCACAGATGACTGGGTGAAAAGTATGTGGTATATATACAGAATGGAGTTTTCCATAGTAATAAAGAAGAAGAAAATAATAGTACTTGCTGATAAATAGATGGAAGTGGAAAACATCATGCTGTGTGAAATAAGCCAGACTCAGAAAGTCAAGAAACATGTTTTCTCTCATATGTGGAAGCTAGAGAGAACAAAGTAATGAATAAAGGAAAGGACCTCATAAAATGTAATGGAGACCAGTAAAGTAGAGGAAGTACATGGAAAGGGGGACATGTGAGTAGGTGGGGGAAAGGTGGGAAAAAGGAGATGCTGGGGAATGAATTTGACCAAAATATGTTATGTATGTATATAAATAAAACACAGTGAATGGCACATTCATGAATAATTATAATGTACCAATAAAAGTATATATAAAATTAAATTTTAAAGTGATTTAAAATTAATTTAAAAGTAAAAAGTTAATTTAAAAGTAAAATTTTGAGGCTGAGACAGGAGGATCCAAGTTCGCGGCAGCCAGCCTCAGCTACTTAGTGAGGCCCTCCGCAACTTAGTGAGGCCCTGTTTCAAAATAATAAAAAATAAGGCTGGGGGAGTATAGCTTGGAGGTAGAATGCCCCGAGATTCCATCCCCAGTACCGCAAAATAAATAAATAAATAAATAATAAATAAATAAAATTTTGAGTTCACATATGCAAATGTTTGTTAGAGTTCAAGCAAGGAATTAAAAAAAAACATAATTTAAAGTTGGGAAGTGATTGACTACAACACCAGTGACGATGTCAGTACATCTTGGTCCTTGTGAAATCCAGTGTTGCACAAGAACATGTGGCTCACTACTCTACATCCTTCATATGAACCAACTGGGCTTTGTTTATATTATTACAAGAACCAAACTAAAAACCTTTATGAAACAATTTGATAGTATAAATTTAGTTTTGTATACTGTCTATTTTATTTTTATTTTTATACTTTTATTGGTGCATTACAACTTCACATCATGTCATTCATAGTGATACTGGCATACATGCACACAGCACTTGATGAGTTTTCCCTGCTTCCTCCCTACTCACCCCATTTCATACAAGACATTGAGATTGGCACTGATATTCTAACCTATGTACGTATGTCAGTGGAAGTGTTATTTTCAATAATTCTACCCCTCCCCAAAACTACCTCTCCCACTCCATCGGGTTTCTCCTCCATTATCCAAAGCCCTTCTTGTAACCCAATTATATCCTAGCTTCCACATATGAGAGAAAACATAAGATCCTTCAGTTTCTATGACTGGCTAATCTCACTTAACATAGTGTTCTCCAGGTCCATCTATTTTCCTGCAAATGACATAGTTTTGTTCTTTGTTGCTAAGTAGAATTCCATGCTGTTTATAATATTTGGGGAATGATTAGGATTATGGCATAAAATACGTGTTTCTAATATAACCCTTCCTCTAGAGTATACTTAGGATTTACCTCCATAATCCTTCTCAAACATTACTGACTGACATTATATATATATATATATATATATATATATATATATATATATATATATATATATATATATGTGGTCAGACACATTTGCTGAGTGTCTACTGTGAATCAGCACCAGAATGTAACCTAATAACCTAATCATCCCTCTAGCTTTTATCCATTGTATACAGCACTAAGCATCCTTGGGTATGCCTAATATATGCTGAAGAATAAAAATAATATACACAGAAAGGGATTAATTCATGTTTTGTTGTATCTTCTCTCTGAAGTATTTATTAATAAACTATTAAAACCAAGGTACAGAGGCACAGTTCATTTTTATGTTCTTATAAATATGGATTTTCTTTTTAAAATTTAAAAACATTTTACCTTTCCAAAACCACTTTCCATCCAACATAAAAAAGCACAAAGAAAATAAAGCAGATGTATTAAATTAATGTATCATTTTTACAATGCTGTTCGTTAACATAATGCCTTTCATTCTTTCTAAACTTTTGTGAAAATTTAAATTTTGTGAATTGATAAAACTTTCATAATTCTTGCACTGGAATATGCAGAGCCCTAAAACTGTTAGATGAATTTCTGACTAGAGGTATTCCTCACCAAAAGAAGATCAGTATTGCTATAGAAAGTACAACCCCCCCAAAATAATAATTTTAAGACATGAAATGCTTCATTCTTAGGTGACTGATTTACATAAATATTACATATGATTTTAAATGAGATGATGATCTCATCTGTGAACAATTTGGAAATTCTGATGAACTGGCTTACTGTGGACCACAATACTGAGATGTACCATGAAGAAGACATTTAGAATGTAGCACATCCTCTTAGGTATAGCTTTCCCACAAGTTTTAGAAATATTTAATTGAATAAACCCAAGTTAAACAATACAAACAGGTTTTATGTTAGAGAATTTCTATGGTTCCATGAGTAGACTCAAAATAATGGACTTCACATTTTAGTTTTGTCACTCAGCTTCTTGACTTTTCAGTAGTTATACTTTACTCTTCCCAAACTGTTATTTTATTACATGAAAAATGAATGTAATATGACATAGACCCTAGAACTGTTTATAGACTTAAACTTCATGACATTTTAAAAGATCTGTGAAAGTCCGAGGACACACTACAAGGTACAATGCACTTAATATCCCAGATAATATTTCTATCATTCATGAAGTAGTAAGTAGATGAACAGTTTTACCACAATATTTCCTGCTTTCTCTTTATGTATGAATCATTTTGTCCACCCATATTCACGTGTGCTGTTACCTCCCTTTGAGTACCTTCTTTTTCCCTACTTCAAATCTTGATTCATCTGCCAGAGCTTATTTTTATACAAACTTCTGCCCCAAACCATAAAAACCCACAACAATTTCTATTCTCTAACCCAAGAGCACTGGGATGTTGATTCACTAATTTAACTCTTGCCAGATATATCAGTGCCTTGTTCCTCTAAATACATTCTTTAGCATAATGGCACAACTCCAGTAGGTGTGCAATTATAAGTTAGATTGATTTTCTTCAGGAGACACTGGTTTAGTATAGGAGACTTTCCTCTCCTCTCTATGCTAGAAGGTATATGGGAGGGGAGATCTTATTCTAATATTTTTTCTTGTTCATTTATTTTGTTTTTTGTTTTATTTTGATCACTATTTAGTGGATAGCAGATTTCATAACACTAGACTCTGGCACAAGTGATGGGACCTGGGATAGAATATTGACTCAAAGGCAAGAAAGAACACATGCAAGTGGAGCATGTATAGATTATTTTCAGAGAGATAAATAATGAATTTGCATACAAAAATGAAAGAAGAAAAGCACTTTTGGAAAGAGAGAGAGAGACAGAGACAGAGAGACAGAGACAGTTAGTTTCAGTAAGGATATGTTGTATGAAACTCTTACAGATAAATTCAATATATCCTAAGTATTTTCAACATACTTTCCTTTATACTCCACTTTTCTTAATTAACTTGAGCAAAAAGAATACATAACTAAAAAAATGTATGAAATGCATCCTTTAATTAAAGTGTGGTAAGGAAACTCATGCCGCAAACAATATTAATTATTCTATCAAATGGCAGCTAGGAAAGAAAGTAATATAGGAGAGGTGGTGGTCAAAGTGCATTAATTCATCCATCCTTTCCTAAATATTGAGTTTAAAAAGTATGTATACCTACCTAGGTATACTGCAGTCCTTAGTCTCCCTTGCTCTTAGGTGAGATGATTAGATAAGTTGGTAAAGTGTTTGGCAATGGAATATGAACAGAAGTATTCAAAGCTGATTCTATGCCAGGACCTTAAAACAGTGGAAACAATCCTTGACATTCTTTCTACTTCCTGGAAGTTAATACATGGAAATGTCTAGGATATAGCCTTAACCTCACAGACAAATATAATTCCATGGGAGATGACAGAGATACAAGATGGAAAGAATGCGGGGGCTGAAATGACCTGAAGAGGTAGAGCTATCCCCTGACTCAGATTGTGCATCAGGATGAAAGAGAGAGAGAAAAGATAGAAGAGAGAAGAGAGAAGGGGAGGGGGAGGGGAGAAGGAAAAAGGGAGTGTGTGTGTGTGCTCTGTGTAAGTCAACTTTTCATCACTATAGCAAGAAACCTTAAAAAAACAAATTATAAAGAAAAAAAGGCTTATTTTGGCTCATAGTTTTGGAGGTTCCAGTTCATGAATGATTGACTCCGTTGCTTTTGGTCCTGTGTAAGACATCACATCCTGGTGTGAGTGCTGCATGAGGAAGCAAAAGCATTCACCTCATTGCCAGCAAACAATGGAGAAAAAGAAAGAGTAGGGTCCCACACTTCCCTTCAAAGGCTTGTTCTCAATGTCTGGGCCCCATCTCTTGGAGTTTCCACCACCTCCCAATAGAAGCACTTTAGGGACCAAGCCTTTAATACATAGATCTTTGATAAATACTCAAGATGCAAACTATAGCTTATCCCTTAGGTATGTTTCATAAGCAGCTCAACTGTCTTCAACTAATACACAAGTCATGATATTATTATCATGGATATATTATAGTGTTCAAGAGGAAATTCAAAACATTGCTCCTAAAAAGTCTATCATACCAAGAGACAAAATGAGAATTGTGCAGGTTGATACTGGAGGCATACACTGTGATTGAATATAGGATCAGGAGTAGAGAGGCTGCAAAAGGTTCATATGTCCTCTTACTCAGTTTTCTTTAAGTATTATAAAGTTCTATTACATCAGATTCACCCACACATACATACTTGTTTGGATTGTAGATATCTTTGGACCCCCCAACAGTAATGGAGTTTCACTAAATTTCATAAATATAACTCTTCAAAATATGTTAATTTCGCCAGGCATGGTGGCTCACGCTTGTAATCCCAGTACTTGGAAGGCTGAGACAGGAGGATCACAGGTTCAAAGCCTGCTCAGCAATTTAGCGACTTACCTTCAGCAACTTAATGAGAACCTGTTTCTAAGTAAGAAATAAAATAGGATTGGAGGTGTAGCTGAGAGGTAGAATGCCCCTGGCTTTGATCCTCAATGCCACAAAAAAAAAATGGTAATTTTTAAAAAGGCTATATCATAAACATTTTTAAGTTACAATTGTATACCATCCTATCTGTTCCATAGAATAATTATTAAAATAACATGCTATACTTATGCTCCAGATGATCTTCCCAGTATTGAGCATTATTAGCCCATTTCTTCCTCATACCAGTATCTTGAGTAGTTAGCAATTCATATCTATTTTCTTCTTTATGCCTGATCCATTCTTACTCTGGCTTTGTGCCTTATTCAGTTGAAGGAGGTATCGGCAAGAGCTTAGAGGAAGGAAAGAGAACAGCCAAGATGGTCTCTTCAGCTCTGATCCTCCTCAACCATTGTCTGCTTTCTGGAAAAGAGATTTTGCCTTGTGAACTTTCCCTTCCAATTGTATTCTCGATTTCCCACAGCACAGTTTGTCTAACTGGTCACTTAAGTCACAGTGGTGGTAACAGTTCAGCTCTGTTAGTTTTTTTGTTTGTTTGTTTGTTTGTTTGTTTGTTAGTTTGTTTGTGGGGGTTTTTTTTTTGTTCCTCATAATCCCTCTTTTTCATTTTTGTGATATGGTGCTCAACTTAGGGACATTCTACCTCTCAACTACACAACTAGCCCTATTTTATTTTTTATTTTGTAACAGGGTCATGATAGGTTGCTAATAATCTCACTAAGTTGCTGAGAATGGCCTTGAACCTGCAATCCTCTTGTCTCAGCCTACCAAGAGTGGGATTACATGTGTGCACCACCATGTCCAGTTCATTAGTGTCTCTTTAATTGAACAACTTGTTCCTTGCAGATGTATTTTCCTCATTTTATGGATAAGGAAATATAAGCACAAAAAGATTAACATCCTAATTTTATACTACAAATGATGTAATAAGGACTCAAAACCACACAATCTGATGCAGCATTTATATACCTAAATCTTATACAATAGTGCTCTGTGAATCAGCACTTGTAGACCCAAAGAATTGCTCAAAAAGACCTTGTAAATAAATATAGGACTTTCCTTGAGTTAACCTTTAAATCATGACAATGAAAGTTAAGAAAGAGTTTAATGTAATTGACAGGATATACAGTTTCAATTTTAATAGGAGAAATGATATCAATGATCTTAGGAAAGAAAGCAAAACATAATATGTGGTCCATCTAATAGAAAAGTAACAATGAATGAAATGACCATAGCATCCTACTCTGGGTGTCTAGAGTATGCCAAAATTAGCCCCATTGTTAAGGTCATTCCAAATGTGTAGGACAAACTAGGCTGCTTTCTTCTGGTGCCACTGAATACTCACTAAACCTCACAAAACACTTTTTTTTTCTGGCTACATGTGCATCCAGCAGCTTTATGCTTTTGACTTATATTATTTTTCCTGTAAGAAGGGAATGGACTAGTCATGCATATTAAAGATATGCTGTTCCTTTAGGTGTTATATCCCCATTGTAAAGTACTAGGTAAATTGATATTCTGAATATATTTATTAGTCCCTATCAGTTTGGTTAATGGGTATCTGACTCTATAGGATAGAGCTGCTTTCAAGGGTCTGAAGAAACTGCATTTTTAAACTTGTAAGACTGAGGGGCAATCATTTTATTATAAAGAGAAAAGTTTGTTTTCAATATAAATGCTGGTAAGAAAGGAGTAATAGGAAGGTGGGTATGCAGTATAATTAGTTGTAAACATAAACATGCCAACTAAAAGGAATGTTATTTATCAGCATCATCCAGAAATAGCACATGAAACAAGTCTGTATGCCAGTTGCTCCTAGTCACTCATAGTTAACAGCGAGGATCCTCAAAGGATTCAGATTTTATTGCCTAACACAGAATATGTCATAAAAGATATACAAACAACTAAGCATGAGTATGGAAGCCAGCTTGACAGTAACATTTCTCAGGGTGGAATAATAAATTGTCATTGCTGTCTATCAACAAGTCTCTTGTGGGTTTTATTTTATCAAAACTTCCCCCAGAGAGCTGCCTTGATCCATGTTTTTCCTACTCCTAAAAAGCTGAAAAAAAGATCTTGGACCACGGTGTGGCATAGATTCCCTGAGAGATTCAGAATCATATCTTTAGTTCCCCTGATTCTGATTCCTATGTACTGTAAGTGGTTCTTCAGGGCCTGGACCTTGTGGTCACACAAAAAGAGATTTGGTCCTTGATTCATACACTCTTGACTGCATGACATCAGAGGTGTATAAGTTTGCAAAAGGAGGATACTAATTCCAATATTTTGTGGTTCTCATGAATCTTAAATGAAATAATATGGGTCTGACATGTGGACCACTTATAAAAGCTACTATTATTATAATTTTAGTTTCATTGAACCTTAATAATCACAATGTAAAGCTACATTGAATTACTAAAGGTTACCCTAGAATTTTAGTCTTAATATTATGAATATTAATATTATTTTACTCCATATGACTAAATGAGCAACTGCCTGGGGATCTATAATTAATAAATGCTAGGCAAATCAGCTTTTACCATATTTAAATGTGTTTTATGAAAAATACATTGATTATAAAAAGTTGTTACTGGCTAGCACATCTTTAATTATCAGATAATGAGCAGAGATATTAAAAATTGAACACATCTTTCAAAGATATATTGATGTAAAATTTTTAGTTTTAATATCTGGTTCAGAAACATTTCTTGAAACTACACTAGACATATTTGAATCATTTCAACTGCAAATAGCCAGGTCTTAGTATGATATTTATAAAAAGACATCTCTTTATTGAACAAATATGTGTTATATTACATGCTATATTTTTCTAGAATCTGTGTATTCAGAGATGAATAATATGGAAAAATGTCTGCCCTTGAGGAGCTTAACTGATAAACAATTGATTACAATTTTGAATAGTTATTGCTTTGCATTATAATAGATAAATTATATATGATCATTATATGGAATTAAGTAGAAAATGCAGACTTCAAACAATTGACATTTAATTAATTTTCTTTTTTTAAAGCTATGTAATACTTCTCTGTTTGTATAAGTGTATGCACAAATGTGTGTGACATTTTCTTTATCCATCTTCTTATTGAAGAACCAGACATTTAAATTTCTTCCTAAGTTTGGCTATTGTGAATAATGTTGACACAAACAAGAGTATTCAACATACCTTTTTCCATTACTTTGAATGTATACCCAGAAGTGAGATTACTAGATCAAAATGTATGTCTATTTTTTATTTTTTGAGAAGCCTTCATACTGTTTTTAAAAATAGCTGTATTAATTTATGTACTCACCAACAGTGTGCCAGGATTCTTTTTTATCTGCATTCTCCCCAATACATGTTACTTTCAGTCTTTTTAATATTGCCATTCCAACAAGTGTGAGGTGACACCTCATTGAGGATTGACTTTTTGTTTCTCCGGTGATTAGAGATATTGAGCATTTCTTCATATATGTGTTGGTCATTTTGATGTCTTCTTTTGAGAAATGTCTGATCAGATTCTTTGTTCATTAATTAAATTATTTGTTTCTTGCTATTAAGCTATTTGAGTTCCTTAATATTTTATATATCACCCTTTATTAGATGTATAATTTGCAAATATTTTCTCCCAGTGCATGGG
>PVLC010021497.1:0-27877 GCA_004027655.1 Graphiurus murinus
GGGAGAGAAATTGCTGAATGACCAGATCCCTGTCATTGCAGCCAGTGGTCCAAGAGGCAAAATAGCCAGAGGAAGTTGAAGAAGTAAATTGTAGAGGACTCTGATTATCAGGCTAAGGGGTTTTGTATTCTTACTTAGATCAGTGGCTTCCAAACACTTTGTTTGTTTGGTACTAGGAATTGAACTCAAGGGTATTCTGCCTCCAAGCCATACTTCCAGCCCTTTTTATTTTTTTGTTTTGAAACCAGGTCTCACTAGGTTTCTAAAAGTCTCGCTAAGTGATGGAGGCTGGCCTTAAACCTGTGATCCTTCTGTCTTAACCTCCCAAGTACTGGATTACAGGTGAGTGCCATGACACCCACTTTTGATCATGCAATCCTTTACTACTAAGTTTTTTTTTAGCCTTCCCTGTCTACATGGGTACTCTTTATTGCTGTACTAATGTATAATGTACATTATACAATTTACTCAAGAGTAGAAATTGAGGCAGAGGAGGACAAATGACTTTAAATGACTTGTTAAAGAAAATCCTAATTTTTATCTGTATCCCTGAAGATCTTCATGCACACAACCTACATTGAAAGCCCCTGGCTCAGGCAGCAGAAAAGCTTTGAAACAGTCTAGCTCTTGAAACAGGCATGCTCACAGTGGCCAGTAAGGAAACTAAGCTGGTGGAGACCAACTCGGGCAGGTCACAGCCCTCTCTGTGGTTCTGTTACTGAGAGAATCTATTATTCAAGCATGAACTCACCTGGCTCCCTCCTCATTTTTCACATCTCTCTCCGTTCCAGCAGTGGAGGGTTGGAATACTCTGCATTGTTCCATCCACCGAACAAATTGCAGATCTATAGGCCTGCAACACTTCAAATAAAAGGAAGCCATGTCCCGTTCTGTCAAAGCTTTTTCTTGATCCAGCCTGAAAAGATATCCGGTCTGTCTTCCTCTGTTCCCATGTGCTACACTCTCTCTCTCATCACCCAAATCTTGATAGCTCCCTTTCTCTGGCGGCTTATGTTGGAACCTCGTGAATCACCCGATGGGCCAATACTGCTGCTCTGCGTGGGAGAATGTCTGATAATATTGTGTAATACTCATTCAGCAGTGTGAATACGCACAGCTGTTGAATGTTAATTCTCCAGGCAGGCTTAAGAACACAAGTGCCAGTCTGTATTGAAGTCACGGTTTGGGTCGTCTAGTCTTTTTCTCAGTACGCCTGGGCCAGCTCTAGGTTAGGAGCACCTGGACTTCCCTTTTCCAACTGGTCTTGAGAAGGTCCCCTTGCATTGTTGCCGCCTGCTAGTGGGCATGGCCCAGCTTTTCCACCTGCTCATGTCAAGCACCCAGGTTTAACTAGTTATTCAGAGCCTAACCCAGCAGGGACTTGCTAAGAGCAGTGATGATCAAGGCTGAGCCTGGCTGTGATTTGGGGTGGGGCGGGGCTAGGGTGAAGCAAGAAAGACAGATGTCAACACCAAGGCTAAGGAGGCCCCACAGGGTCCCCTGAGCAAGGCTGGGTGAGCACCTGAGAATGAGGCTTTCTTAAATTTTGCCCAGTAGGAAGCTCATTTATCTCCCCCTAGACCTGGCTGTGCCTGGATCTCATTGTCTCTCCAGACTGACTTGGGCTCAGGATTGAGCTGTCAGGATATGAAGAGATGGATTACTTTTACCAAGCTTTAAACTGAAAACCATCTGATCTAAGCATAGAGCAGATTCTGAGGTTTTCTGTTAGGCCAGAGGGGCTGAGCCCAGATGGAGCTGGGAGACAGTCAGTGGTGACTCAGAGTTTTAAAGCCCCTATCTGAAAGAGCAGAGGTTAGGGGAGGAGGAATAATTCATGTCCGTCGCATATTCATATGTCACCACAGCCCTTAGCAAGTGGAGAGTGGCAGTCCCTGTGGCTGGTGAAAATATTTGAATCATATACCGGGGTCCTATTAGCTGAAGGAGCCCCGGCCTCTTGAGCTCTGGCCGATGTGCCGTCATTACCAAGTTAAATGTTGCCTCTTGCAAATCTGCTGCTCAGCCTACGAGGCTGAGTCTGGTATGTACGCCATTTGTAGCACATTGGCAGCGGTACCGAGTAATTCCACTCACTCTTTAGCTCCTTCCAAGTCCTTCAGCAATGAATAGCACCTAATGAAATCCTTCCGACTCACATACTTCTAACCTTTGAGTAAACCTTGACGTTGGGCCAAAGGTTATCAAAATAGCTCCAAAGGCTGCACAGGTTAAATGGCTCTCCTCTGTCTGCAAAGAGGCCATAAAAGAAAAAATGGGAGCAAAGGGTTTGGTTTTCTTACTTTTTAAATGCTGACAAGCTGGAAACAATCTAAACGTCCAAAGGAGGGGACTGGCTAAGTCAATTATGGTACATCAACTTGAAGGAATGTGCTGCAGCAATTAAAGCAAGTAAGAAAATAACCTTATGAGAGTATGCTTATAATATTATAAAAACCAGAAAAGAAGCCAGAACACAGAATTACATTTCACCATATGAAACATGTAAGTGTATTGACCGAAAACACAAGCATATATAAAATCCATGACTTTGGGTAGAGAGCTTAGCAGTGACTTCTTTTTCTCATTTAAACATGCTTTTAATGATGTTATTTACATAATGATGATTGTGTGTGTGTGTGTGTGTGTGTGTGTGTGTGTGTGTGCGAGAGAGAGAGAGAGAGAGAGAGAGAGTGTGTGTGTTTAAAAAAAATCCTTAGGTACTTTGTCAGAAATGAAGACAATCTGATGAAGACAAGATTTCTTGCTGTCCAGTGAATAGGCAGATCCCTCCAAGATAAATCCTGTGCGCTCTGGGTTCAAACCATCTTGGGTCCAAACCCTGGCTTTGCCACTTTCTAGCTATGTGACCTTGAGAATGGTCTTACCTCGCCTGTCAAAGATAAGAATATCTATTTCCTAGGCTGTTGTATGCGTACAGTGCTTAGAAAAACTCCTGGCCCAGAGTGAGCACTTAGTAAATATTAGATCTTGTGATTATATGTGGATCAGCCAGGCACTCTAAGCCACATCAGCCTGGGTAGAAACACTGAAGCCATAGGAATCTCTCTGGCTTGAGAGTGATACCTGTTCTTGTCGGTCTCCCCTGATTTTTTCAGGAGGTATTGGGGGATCTTGCAAGCCAGGGGTCCTTGCTGCTCTGCAGGCCTGCTCAAGACCCAGGAAGCCTGTGGGGTCTCCTGGGAACGAGGGGAGAGTTCGTTTGGCAAGGAGGGAGCCTGGCCATCCCTTCCACAGCAGAGAGCTGGTTATCCCTTCCAAGGACAGGACGTGCTTGCTGCTGCAGCTGCAGAGCTGGCAGGAGAGGTGGCCGCTCCTGCAGATGCCACAGCTGGCTCTGTCTCCTGTGGATGCCAGTCACACTCCAGCTGCCTCATGCCAATGGACTCTGGGCCCCGCCACCCTGTCTGGGGTGAGTGCACAGCTCTGACACTCAGCCCAGCGGGACAGAAGACAAGCTGAGTGGCAAACACCCAGTGGCTCTTCACGCTGTCCCTCCCCTCCGCATGGAGGCTGCCTATAACAAACTCTCCCCTCTTTCCCAGGAGACCCTGCAGGCTTCCTGCCAGCACCTCCTGCTTGTCAGAGGGACAAGCCCGGACCTGACCAAGTGCTGGTGTGAGGGCAATTCCACTCCCGCTGGGACCTCTGCACACAAAGCTGGACTGACAGCCAACCTGGAGAAAGAATTTGGATGCAAGAATGAGGACCAGATGCCCAGACAGCAGGGGCAAGGGTGGTCAGAGCAGAGGGCGAGGGAGGGGCTTGAGGCTGGTGCTGACTGGACACTGAAGGTGGGTTGGAGGGAGGAGCAGAGGCAGCTGCCAGGAGGCAAAAAGAAAGTCCCCAGCAGATGCTCAGAAAACCCTGAACCTCATTTGCCCAAAGCAGCTGCCACTCCCTAGAGTACCTTCCTCACCACCACATCCCATGTCCTCTCCTATTTTTCTAGCTTCTAATCTATAAAAAGAAAAAAAAATGGGTGTTGAGGTTCAGAGCTGGGGTGGTTTGCAAGTACAATGGACTCACCCTCCTCACCCTAGAGACAGACCTATTATCTCATATGATGCAGTCTCCCCCCCTCAACCTCAGTAGGATGAGAAATGGGGACAATATTCATTAATAAAGGGGAGGTGAAATACACCAAGTGCTGTGTGCATGTATGTTCATATCACTTTGATCCTTACTATGATGTATAATTGCAATGCACCCATAAAAGTATTAACAAATAAAAATAAAGAGGAGGCGGGTCTGAGGCAAACTGGATGTTGTATAAAGGGAAGAAGATGCAAAGTTAAAAGCCCTGGTGGAAATAAAGTGCTCAACCAGTCCTGTATCCATTAAAGTAATAACATCATTGCATGGCGGGTTTATCACTCCCTTGCAGCTCCTCAGCGTGGGAGCAGTGGCTCTTTTTAAAAATGAGAGCGGAGTTGCAGGCTGCTGCTCCAACGTGGAAGGGCAGGTCTCCCTGTCCCTTCCCCCAGCACTCCTCTCTTCACCCCCCCTTCCCCAATCTTGGACTTCTCCCAGCCTCTAGAACCATCACTAAAATTCATTTCACTCTTTAATTAGATTTCATGGAGTAAGGGATTGGGAGGGGTGCTGGGAAAGCCGTTCATGTGCCCTCTTTCCACAGAGAGGGGTAATGCTGTTGATGGAGGAGGTGGGACAATGGTTGCTATGGAGACATATTCCCAGACATACAGACACACACTCATTTTAATGCCTTTTTTTTTTTTCTCTTTCTCCGGCAGGGGAAGGATCCAGTGCCCTATTTTTAGTGTCAGATTTCAGCAAAACAATTCACTTTCGTTTCTTCACACACATGCACACACACTGCTGGGTTTTAAAGTAGGTCACATCTTCTCACTGTATCGAGAGCTCAGATCTGTCTTGCTTGAGTAATGCAAGGTTCCACTGAAGATTTTACTGATTGAGATGAAGATCTCAGGCTTGCCTTTGCAGGGCTTTCTTTCATCTCGGTTTGACAGGCATTAGAATAGGCGGAATGAATAGCTGTAGGTAAATTTACATTTTAAAGACTAATGCGAAATGTCGAGGTCATAATAATAGTAAGGGGAGGTATAGAAATTAACAATGACAAACTCGTCTGTTATTCCGTTATCAGATCATCACTGATTATTATAAAATATTCCTTGAGTGCCGATACTACACAGCCCATCAGGGAAGAAATGAATCCTGGCTGGTAGCTGTCCAATTTATATTTCTGATCTTTGGTCCAAATCAATTGAGTACAACAGAATATGTGAGTTGGAATTGGGGGTTTTATTTCTGCCCCTTCCAAAGTTGCAATTTTTAAGTGTATTTGTCTGTATTTCTTGCTTTGGAATCTTGGCCAACTCTCACAGCCCCTCTGTGACTAGAATACCCTATTGATTGGAATGAGCACTACATGTTCCCCTTGCAGAAATGGCCCGAGGCAAGGCTGTAAACTGGCCAAGTGTCTGGCTTCAGGAGGCCGGGACTCACTCACACCCCGGATCTCCCCAACAAAATTTCTACAAGGTCCAGTTCCTCTTTCCAAGATGGCAGCCCATCCGGACTGATTGAAGAAGGTCTATTCTCTCTTTACCCAAAGCTCAGTGTCTACTAACTGGAGACTTTCAGTTGCTACTTCCACACTGGCAGAGACTTCTGGCTTCTCTTTCATAGCAGAGTGAGGAACTTCCTGTGTATAGAACTAAAGGGTATCCTGTGGTCCTAGGCTTTAAAAATAATAGCCTAATAGAAAAAGAAAGACTGAGATGAAGCCATCAAGACATAATACTGACAGTGTCATCCAAGTAGTGGGTATTCAGTAGATTTTTATTTTCTCTTTCATAACTTTTTATGTTTTCTAAACTTATTTGAGTATATATATATTCCCTTTTTAATCAGAAAAGAACATACTAAAAATAAAAACAAGAATGGAAATCTCATATTAAATGTCTATTTTGTGCTCATTGCTATTCTAGGAGTGATTTACATATATCCACAACCACACTCAGATAGGTATCATGATCCCCATTTAATACACAGGGAAACTGACATGGAGAGAGTTTTCCCACAGCAGCCCAACTAGCATGGGGCAGAACAAGGATCCAAACACAAATCTGTACAAATTCACACCTGAGTTCTAAACATCTAAATGAGTGCAGCTATCACTTATTAAACAGTTACTAAATGCCAAACATTATAAGTCTATTTGATACATATTATATCAAATCTGCACAGTGAGTAGTTTTCTTTTTTATCTGCATTTCATAGTTAAGAACTAAGGTTCAGAAATATTAAGAATTTTGCCCAAAGTCATAGTGAGTAGTAAAATGGGGGACACTTGCATCTCAGTTTGTATAAAGCTCGTAACAGAACCAAAGGACTGTGGGTTCATATTAGGGGATGGGGAGAAGCATTAAATGATCATTCTCTAATGTAGATGCCCAATTATCACATACCCAAACTCTACACAGTAAAAACTCCTGAGTTTTGACTACCTAGAATTTTAGTCAGCTTCTTTTTTTTTTTTTTTTTTTGTCACTTGACAAAGCACAAAATACTTGACAAGCACAATTAGAGGAAGAAAGGTTTATTTGGAACTCACAGTTTCAGAAGTCAGTCCACGATCAGCCAGCTCCAAGACAGAAGCCACTGTAGTAGGGCCTCAGGGCATGACAGAGGAAAAAGCCACTCTCACCTCCTGGTGACTCTCTTTGTTGGAAGTAGAAAGAGAAAGAAGAGAGCATTAGGGACATAATAGTCCTCAAGACCATGCTTCCACCTCCTCCAGCCATTTCCTACCTCTTGCTACATGAAGGACTGTGCTTTCGACATATGAGCTTTTGGGGAACATTGTAGACTCAAACCATAACACTAGCAAAATTTTATTTTCCTGCTGTGTAGATTATGAATCCATATCTCTTAACAGACAAAAGTCTAAGACAGGATGCCTCTGTCTATCTACTAGTATGGGCACTTCGCTTATGAAGACATTGACTCAGATAGTTTGGGTCCCTGGATCTCTGGAGTACCTATTCTTGATAATTACATGATGGAAAATATTTTCTATTGTATTAGAGTGATTATATTATATTATTAGGTCTATTATTGGTAGCAATATAGCCTACCCTAACTAAAACATAAATTGGTACCAGGATTGGGGTGCAGAAGAATCATTACAAAATCCTAAAATCTGTGAACATCAGGGGAGTAAGAAACAAAAGCTTAATATACCAATTTTTTTAGATATTGGGGGAGTAGCACAGGCTATACTGTCTGCCTTTGGTTTTCCATCTAAATTGACTAGCAGATCAGTGATCTGGAACCTAAAAGTGAAAAAGACAAATGTTCTGACCCTGAAAAGATGCATTTATTCATATGCAGTGGCTCTGAAGCTGAGTAAGTTCCATTCAAGATATATTAAACCTCTCTACTAGACAGTGGGTGACAATGGGTAGCTACTAACTTAATCTGTTCCTTTCCTCCCAAGACTTATTGTTGCAGATAGTTTCAACTAGCTGCCATTAAGTAGTAGGAAGGGGTGGGCAGAGGACAAAGGTCTATAGGTAAAAGACTTGAGTCTTTAAGTTTAAAATTATTTTTAGGCAAGATCTTTGACTGATATTACTCATGCATAGAACTGATAAAGGGCAAAAGGAAGAGGTGCCTACTGAGTTTTGAGGAAATTGCATTGCCCCAAGTCCATGAGCCTAACCTGCCAAAGTCTGTAACTACTCAATTCTTATAGCAGCCCTTGTGCCTGCAAATCTGAATCAGCAAGAATTGGGCTATGAAAGAGTTTATTTGCTGCTTTCCACCTTAGAAATAGCCACAGAGGATGCTGGACCTAGACACACCTCTCCAGAGACAATAAGCCACCCCCTTCTTTTGGAGAAGAGTTCCTCTTTTCTTTTTTAGTAAGCTTTGACAATTTCTATAGGCTGTGACTTCAGGAGGCTTTTTTAAAAATTTAATTAATTAATTTACTTATTTATTTATTATTTGCATTGGGGACTGAACCCAGGAGCATTCCACCTCTGAGATATCCCCCCAGCCCTTTTATTTTTTACATTTTGAAACAGATTCTCACTAAGTTGCTGAGACTGGCCTCAAACTCATGATCTTCCTTTCTCAGTCTCCCAAGTACTGGGATTATAGGAATGTGCCACCATGCTTGGCTTAGGGGCTTCATATTTTTTGAAGGATAGTTTTATTATTTATTTATTTATTTATTTATTTATTTATTTATTTATTTATTTATTTATTTATTTATTTATTTATTGTGGTACTGGGGATTGAACTCGGGGCATTCTACCTCCGAGCTATACCCCCAGCCCTATTTTTTATTCTTTATTTTAAAACAGGGTCTCAGCCGGGCATGGTGGCGCACGCTTGTAATCCCAGTATTCGGGAGGCTGAGACCGGAGGATCCGGGTTCGAGGCCAGCCTCAGCTACTTAGTGAGGCACTCCACAGCTTAGTGAGACCTGGTTTCAAAATAAAGAATAAAAAATAGGGCTGGCTGGGGGTGTGGCTCGGAGGTAGAACGCCCCTGAGTTCAATCCCTAGTACCACAAATAAATAAATAAATAAATAAATAAATAAATAAATAAATAAATAAATAAAACAGGGTCTCACTAAGTTGTGGAGTGCTTCACTAGGTAGCTGAGGCTGGCTGCGAACCTGGATCCTCCGGTCTCAGCCTCCCGAATGCTGCGATTACAGGCGTGTGCCACCACGCCCGGCTTGAAGGATAGTTTTATTGTAGTTTCCCGTTCTTATCCATCACTGTATATGTAGTGGACAGGGGTGGCGGGGTGGGGGTGGGGGTGGGGAACGGACTAGTCTTCTGGTTTATGGCTTGAATATGTCCTTTCAAAACTCACATTGAAACTTAATCCTTGCATAATTACAATGTACCAATAAAAACCCTTAATCTTCAATGTAACAGTATTAAAGGGGAGGCGCTTTAGGAGATGATTAGGTCATGAGATCTCTATCTTCATTAATAGTATTAGGAGTTTCATAGAAGGAATTGAGGAAGTTGGTTTGGCTTCTTTTTTTTTTTTTAATTGCCTTTCTACCACATAAGGATAGAACAAGAGGACCTATCTTTGAAGCAGGGAGCCTTCACCAGACACCAAATCTCCTAGCACTTTAATTTGGAATGTCCTAGCCTCCAGAACTATGAGAAATAAATCTCTGTTATTTTACCTAGTCTAAGGTATTTTGTTCTAGCACCTGGAACAGACTAAGACAGTTTGCAAGATTGTGTAACATCACACCCAGACTTAAAAAGGGGACTACAAGTCATCTAGAAATTTTGATTTTTGAGTTGGAAAGCAACCTCTGAATTTTGTGGTTTCTTCTCTTGGGGACAGAGTACATCCTATGTGGGGGGAACAGGAGAACACATATATTTTGGGGTGGTCAAAGTGGTAAACTGAGGCAGACTGTTTAATTGTACCACATTTATTTTTCTTCGGTCTGTAGTATCAGAATCCTTAATCCAGGTGCATGCTGCTAAAAAAGGCTCCACTTCCTAGGCTTCTTGACCCCACTTCAGTTGGGTAAGGCCATGAGGTTAAAGTTCAGTTAGTCGGGTATAAGTAGAAGTAGTGTGAGTGACTTCTAGCAAGTGCTCTTAAAGGAAAGAGGTGTTCTCTTCTCTTTAGCTTTTCTTTCTTACTTTCTTCTTCTTCTTCTTCTTCTTCTTCTTCTTCTTCTTCTTCTTCTTCTTCTATTTTTTGCATATGGAAATATGGGGGCTGGAGCTAAAGCAATCATTTTGACCATGAGATGATTTAGGAAACGGAGATTATGCACATATGGCAGGAAAAGAAGAAAAAAGAATCTGAGTCCCTGATACTGGAACACTTTACAATCTGTGAACTACCTATCCAGGCTTATAGGAAAGAGAAATAAACTTCTGTGTTGTTTAATCCCCTGTTTGGGGGAATGCTAGGGAGTATTCAACCTCATGCTGCCAAACCTAATCCTAATATATGAGAAGCTGCTTTTCTGAATTACTCCAATTTCCCAAAAATGGGCATTTTGTGGGGGTGGGGGCGGGGGAAGGAGGCTAAGGACAGAAAGTGGTCTACAGAAGTCACAAAATGGAGCAAATGCCATGCCATCTTATCCTATAATATATCAGTTAGAGGAGAATCCTCTATTTACATCCACAATTTACATCATCATTAATATCTCTAGGAAAAAATGGATACCTCTCCCTTTTTGTATTGAGACACTGGAACGTCAGCAACCCAAATTCATTTACTTCTCTGGGTTTCAGCCAAGGAGCTTGCCTGCAAACCCCTTTTTAGACAACCGTCTGCCAGGTTGGTTTAGGAAGAAGTGCCCAACTGGCACAGAAGAGCTGAGGCTCTGGAAAATGACTAAACTATTCCACACTGTTTTAAAAGTTAATCCATTTTTAATATCCCAACAACTGTTTAAATTTTCTTCTACCTAGTTTGTATAAGTCTATTTTTACTTTCTAGCACCTTCTACCGCCCTCATTTCAGTTTTTATGTGGAAATTTTTATGCATTTTATTTCTTCCAAATTATATTTTATTAATTTGATGCAGTTGCAGCCTGCTTCGGATTCTGTATAATTACTTTGTCATGTCCACTTAATATTGATCCAAAGGTTTTGTTGTTGGTTACCTAAATATTGCTAGTTCCCTTCCACTTCCTCTCTTATACAATGATAATGCTTGTTTATAAAACTGCTTTGAAATTACCGAAGGGAAACAGCAACATCAAGATAAAGTGCTGTGTTGTTCTTCCCTTGGAATTATGCCTTGGCTCAAATTTGAACTTGGGGTATAAATTGTAAAAGATTCTGCCAAGAGCACTCCAGTTCTGATATGCAGCATTAGATGAATTTCGGCTCCTCAGCCAGGTCACTGTGCAACTCGAGGGTGGTGGGAAGGAGAGCGAGGCAGGAAAAGGATGCATTTTATTTCAGGGCTCTCCTACTAACACTGTACTTGGAATCCAACCCTCCCTGTATCCTTCCTCCCTCATCTCTTTCTCATTTCCTTCTTTTTAAATTTTCCAATGCCTGCCATCTCCTTTCCCTTCCTGCCTTCTTTTCTCCCACAAGTACTTGTTGAAAACTGAGGTACATAATCCTTAGAGGTGCCCCCCAGAAACTTGGTGGAGTTACATGCAGGAACTGCAGACGGTGGCCTAGATGATCTTCTAGACAACAGCCGTCTTCCTGTGCCAGCCTTGTCCTCCAAGTGACTCCAGTCCTTGCCGCCCTTTGACTCCATCCACATGGAGATTCCCAAGGAAGAACTGCACAGCTGATCCTAGTCGAACCATGGCATTGTGAGATTGTAATAAACCTGCAGTGACCTACCTCTCCCAGACACAACATTAGAGCATTGATTCAATTATTTCACCTCTGAATATTGCTGCTCTGGAGACATGCTTTCCACACATGAGCCTTTGGGGGGAACATTCCAAACCCAAACCACAACAGTGTCTGGTTAAGTTACCCAGACTGGCCTTGAATTTGCAATCCTCCTACTCCAGTCTCCTGCTGAGGAGTAGAGTGGGATTACAGGTGTGTGCCACCACACCCGGCTATAATAAACTACTGTTTTTAGTTGCTCTGTGTAAGGATGGTTTATGATTCAGCAGTAGATCATTGAAACAAGCACTTACTATGAGCCAGGCGCTGTTCTAGAACATGGAGAGTGAACCCAACAAATACAAATCAGTGCCCTTATGAACCCACATGCTAGTGGGAGAGACAAATAAGTAAACACACACACACACACACACACACACACACCACGGAGAGAAAATAAACATGAGGAGAAATATGAAGGGCTCACTCAAGAACTTAGAGAAGCAGGCCATTAGCCACGCAGCTATCTGGAGAACAGTGTTCCCAGGGAGCAGACAGTCACGGCCAAGGCCCTGCAGGTCGAGTGTGCCTGGGGGAGTCAAGGTCAGCAGACGCCCGTGCAGCTGAGGTTGAGCAAATGAGGGGGAGGGAGTTGGCTTGGCAGTAAGGTTAAAGAGGTGGGGGTGCGGATCCATTGGGCCCTGAAGGTCTGAGAAGGATGATGGCCTTCATTCTGTTTGAGATCAGAGCCACCAGAAGACTTTGAGCTGAGGAGTGAGGTCACTGGCCTATGATTTAATAGGACCACTCTGGTCACTAGGCTGAAACTCAGAGGTAAGGGCAGGAACAGAGGCCCATTAGGAGCTTTTGTGACAGTGCACAAGAGGGATGATGGCACCTTGGGTCAGGGTGGTGACAGGGGCAAATGGTGAGGCAGATGTCACATTCTGGGCACATTTTGAAAGTGTAGTGGATGATGGACTAAATTTGGGTTGGGAGAGAAAGAGAGAAGCCAAGGAGGCACGATCAGAGCAACTGGAAAATGAAAATTCTACAATTGTGGGTGTTCTCCGTGTACACTGGAAGAAGCAGCCTAAGGAAGACTATCTGATGCTCATTCCTAATTTCCTAACTTGTCTCCCTCCTTCTTTCTCCCTCTTTTCCTTCCCATTAAAGTGGGATGCCTCTCTATGCATGATGTGCCCACTCATCTCCCAGAGCACATTGTTCAGGACCCCACATGTTCGCAATGGCAGGAAGTCCAAAGAGGAAAGCCAGACTTTCCCCCTCCAAATCTGTAGGCACCATTTGATGTCAGGGATCCCAGAGTGCACACAAAGTCTAGCCCAGTCCATTCCATCTTCGTATACTCACTAGGGAGAGAGAAGCTGGCTGAATAGAAGTTGGTCAACACGGGTCATGTTCAAAACATGGAAAGTGGGCCACGTCCCTTCCTCTTGTAACAGCCTCTGATACTAGTGTAAAGTGTCTTGCCTCGGTGGCGGCACCTCTCTGAGGCCTGGCCCACTCACCAGGGTCATGCTCAGTGACAGATACTCAATCAGATTTCTAGGACTACTCAGGAGAAAAATATTCCTGGATTTCCTCATTTTGCTGCTTCCTCAAGGGGTGTCAGATATCTTGTAGACACACAGTGGCAGAGATTTGGGTTGAGATGATTTAGAAATGTGGTAGAAGAAAAGTTAGATCAGATATTTCCTAGTGGTTGAGGCTTTCTGGTGGAAGGTCAGAATTTCAGGAAATTAAAACCATGTCAGAATCATTCAAGCCCTTAGAAGAAGCAGTAAGGGTTCCCTGTTCCCACTCACTCATGGTGGATCTCAGAGGAAAGGGAATCCTTCAGTGATGTGTTCTCTTAATGTGCTTGGTCACGAGGCAGCTAGCCTTAGCCAGCAAATACTAAATGATTAAATAAATCTTAAAGGTTATAGTCAAAACTATACTGGAGATGAGCAGGGACCTCTGGCTGATGGAGTTTGCCAATTTCCTTGGTGTAAATACTCCCACTGTGACTGATTTCAAACTACTGAAGGGACATTACTCAATCCAGAGTTGGGGATGCACAGGAGTTCATTACTGTGTAGAAAATCTCCACCAGTTAAAATAAATGCAAATAACTTCAAGAGCGTTGATATCATAGTCCAATGTGGTAAAATAATCATTAATGCTTTTTGAGTAATTATCACCTTTGTTTTAAATATAATTAACTGAAGCTTACAAAATTTTATTTATTAATGGCTATATTTAACAACTGTCTTGAAAGATTCCTGAAAATTTAACCGTTATTGTTTGCAAACCAGTCTGAGCCAGTTCCAGAATACTGCTGGTCTAAGTATAGCTCCTGGTAGTCATCACTTCTGTCCACACACACAGCTACTTCCCTGGTCCCAGGCTGGCCCAGTGCAGTAGGTTTAGGACTGGGGCCAGCCTTTGCCACCTGGCTGGCTTATTTTTATGACTTAGTTGGTTGCTTGCCAGCCCTAGAATGAGTCAGGTCACCATGCCATCTATGCCTAACTTTGAATCAGGGGCAGAAACTTGAACATTAATCCCTTCCCTCCCAGAAGCCACTGGGCTCTCAGGCAAATACACACTTCCAGAGTGTCCAGATCCACATATGAACAATGGGAAAGGTTTTGATGGGGAATGGATTGAAAGAAAGGGAAGGGGGAGACAATCTTGTCACAACTTTTCCTGGGACCAATGTCCTCCTGGACATATAATTAAAAGAGAGTGGGAGTGGCTTGTCACTGAGCAAGGAATATTCAGGGTGACCCACCCTTCTATAGGACAATGGTCCTAAGTGACTGCAAGAAGCCACATACAAGGAAGGTTCTTCACAGAACAAGGAAGACACACATTCGATGTTTTCCTTTGTTCTTGACTGTCAAGAGAAGGAACTCCCACTACAGAAAAAAAAAAAAACCAAAAAACAAAACACCAGGCACACCCATCTGGGGACCCTCTGGACCCCTCCTGTCCTCTGCTTGTAGTTGCCCCCAAACCCCGTTTTTATTCTTCCTTCCCTAAACATGTTTCCAGTGCCTTCCCTAAATCGTGCTTTCGGAGTGCTAGGAACATCCAGATGAGTATGAGAGGAATTTGCTCCAGATCCCCCTCAAAGCTTTCTCTTCAAATCTGCTTGGATGCTCTTTAGAAATACAAACAAAAATTTAACCAAACTCTCTCTCTGGTCATTTCCCCTGCCTTCCCTCCTCTTTTCTTCCTATCTTTAAACATATTTATTGGCTCCCTTTCTTTCTTCATCAAAAAACCTGAACAAAAGCCAGGCATGGTGGTGCATATCTGTAATCCCAGTACTTGGGGGGCTGAGGCAGGAGAATTGCAGGTTCCCAGCCAGCCTCAGCAACTTGGTGAGACCCTCAGCAACTTAGTGAGACCTTGTTTCAAAATAAAAAATCAAATAGAGCTGGGGTTGTAACTTGGAGGTAGAATGCCCCTGGGTTTAATCCCTAGTACTGCTAACTAACTAACTAACTAACTAACTAACTAACCAAACCTGAACAAAGTAGGTGCCAAGTTCAGAGAATGCTGGCTCAAAGAGGGACAAGCCAGGGGGCATGGCCCAGTGGTGTTGGGAGATTGGCTACTTACAAATAAATTGAGATGATGGGAACTAAGCTTCCCACTGTTGCACAAATAAAAAAGAGGGAAACCAAAATAAATCTTGTGATGTGAGACTGAAACTGGAGCTACTAGTGCAAATTATCAGCTAGACAGATAGGTAGATGACATATGAAAAGAAATAGGGCTGGACAGACATAGAAATGAAAAGAGATGTGTCTGTGGACACCTACACATACCTGTTTTCTAGCTCTGTCCAGTGACAGAACCAAGGAGAACTCCAAAAGCCATGAGTACTGAGCACTGAGTATACTTAGTACTGAGATCTTGGTTCCCAGCACCATTCTGCACTACAAGGAATCATGTTTCCCTTAGACAAATAGAAGATTCTAAAGGCCAGGAAAGAACAATATGAGCCTGGAGCATCTGTTTTCTTTTTTTGTGGTGCTGAAGATCAAACCCAAGACCTCATGCATGCTAGATAAGCTCTCAACTATGGAGCTACACCTGCAGCCCAAGGCTGGAGTATCATACTGTACAGAACCTAAGGAATTCTTTTGAAAATGGCGAGGGTGTGCCACAAGGACTGAAACCAGCTTGAAGGGACTTCTGCTGACCAAACCTGGGACAATCTGAGGACCGAAAGAAATAATAATGATCACTAAATATAACAGAAGCCCATGCATTCACACAGATACAGCTCTATGAACGAATAAATAAATGCACCATGCCTGGCTAAAGATGATTTCTTACAGTAGAAAATCAACTAAAAAATAAAAAATAGGTAATGGTAAGAGAAAATTACCACTCAGCAACCATCAGCATAGTGGTTAATTCAGGCCAGAGATGCCGATGACTGATGTGGATATGGGTCAACACTCCCCAGGGGCTCACCCACCCACGTCTTGGGCTTTTCCAGGTCAGCGTGGGTGATGTCCCTCAAAACTGCACCTGTGTCGTCCATCCAACTGACCTGAGTGCACAACCCTGTCCCTCTCCCAGGTTCTGTCTCTTTACCGCTCCAGAGATAATTCATGAGTTTGAACAGAATTACATGGCAAGGCTTTTTAAATTGCTCCTTGAAATTAAGCTTGGTATTATAACACCTTCTAGTAGAATGATGATATAATAACAATAATTATGTGATGATATAATAACATTTAGTGAGGGCTTACCATATGCCAGGTGCTTTTACATGTATTCTCTCACTTAATCCTTTCAACGATCCTTCTAGGAGAGACTATTCCTATACACACTCTACCAGTGAGGACGATTAGGCCCGAGGTAAATAAAAACTTAGTAAGCAAAAGGAATCGGCTTATAAATGCTGATAATGTGACGTACGGACATCGGAGTATCTCTAGGACAGTGGGCTGTCCCCAGAGTGTAAATATATGTTTGACGGGAGCCCCCTGTGTGGGTGGAGGGAGTGCCACAGATCGGCCCTCCCCCCAAAATCAAGCTTAAGCAACAAGGGGTTGGCATTAACCAGCTAAGGAACAAACGAGATAGGTAGTCGCGTCTGCTTAACTCGGGGTGCTTGTCTTCCGGTAACATTTATGTGTTCAAGTGTAATTTGTTTTTTCTCCTTCTCTTACCTACAGTGCCTATGGTGGTATAAACCAGAAAGAAAGATTGGAAGGAGTAGGATAAGTCAGCCTAGGTTCCGGAAATAAGGTCTGTAGAGAGTTTAAAAATAATAAAATCAGGGACGAGCCATCTGGTTTGTATAATCACCACGCACCGTGGCCATCCTAAACCACGTTAGTGAGAAGACACTCCTCTCGGCCAAGGGCCGGCTCTGTCACCCTCTGCCCCCTTGGAATGCCACTGGTTGGAAGAGATCCATCTTACTAGATGGTGAGCTTTATCCAGCTGTGAATTCCCAGGATATGCAGTGTCTTTGATAGAATAGATGCTCAGTAAACATTGTTAAAAAAAAAAAAAAAAAAGGAAGAAACGTAAAATTGAATACAGGTACATGTGCAGCCCTTTAAAATCTGCCCTGGAGCTCCCCTAAGGACCAACCTGATACCGTCTATCACTAAAGAAACTTGGAGAAACATTGCGCCCCTCTGTGAAAACACAGAGAAAATTGAGAGAATTGCCTGAGAAATAGAGACAAAGCCAGAGCCTGGCAGAATGATGCAGACAGCTACCCTGACTTCGCACTCGGTATTGGTAATGGTTACTGGGCCTGCCTCCGAGTATTTTATTGATATATTTTATTTCCTTGACTAGGAAAACCAGCAAAACCCACCTTGTAACTCAGGATACTAAAGGATCTATTAGTTCTAGCTGGGCCTGGGATCCTAAGGGAAACCAAGAGCTTAGGCAGCACTCCTCCTACTATACACTCACCCTCACACTCTCAAATTACCCAAACCAGCTCATAATCGGGACCAGCTGGCCAGAGAGAGCAAGGCCCCTGCACTGGGCTGGGAATCAAGTTACACGCTTCATCCCTAGAAAGAGCTGAGGCTCCATTAAGGGTTAAGATGCTGGAGGTCAAAAGAATAGGGCCTCGGAGCAGGGATGGACACTGGCTAAATAGAATCTGAACACAACCAGTGTTCACGTGAGCAACTGTAGCCCATGGGGACTCCAGGACAAAGCAGTAGGAGATAACTTGAGTGGACAGTGCAGGGCTGCAGTTTCAGCTGAATTGACTTTACACTTCACCTTTCTAGGACCTGTATCATGGATCTGCAGATGGGCCCAGCATCTCCCACTAACTCTCAGCTGGGAAGCAGGGCCCTCCCTATGCATGTGTGCCCAGGAGAGGGCGGGTCTACACTAGGTGTGACTGTGACACCTGGTGCTGCTGCCTACCTGCAGTGATTCTTGAGATGGGCTTTCTCCTGCCAGGCCGGCTCAGCACCTCTGCGGCGCCTCCAGCCTGCTATGGTCTGAGCTGGAACCACAGCTCCGTTCTTGGAGAGCAAGCCACCTTGGCAGTGGGCTTTCCAGCCTGCGCTGGGAATCTGGAGGATTTCTGCCAGCCTGTGGGAGAGCACATGATTATTCAGTAGGGGCAAGTGGCAGTAGTGGCCCTTAGCAGCTGGTGGCCGGGATACCGGTGGCTGTCCCAGCCGAGGGGTCTCAGTGGTGTGACCTTGGTCATGTTCTCTCGTGCCAGCTCCTTTGGTTCTTGCTTGGTTGCTGGGCCAAGTTTTCCAGGCTTCCTGTCGATTCTGTGAACTATTTGAATGCACTCCAATAATCCCCCCCACACCACCCCCTTGCTTAACAGAGCTGATTTCTGGTGTCAGAAACCAAGAGCCCTGCCTGATACAGCATCTGTCCCTATAAGACTTAGGAAACCCAGCCCGGTGTTTAAGATGAAAGAGGGGAGATGAACAAAAACAGAGGAAGTGGAATAAAGAGAAGGAGCTGGAAGGCAGGAAAGGCGGAGGGGCTGTGGAGGTGTGGGGAGAAGAGGGAGTGGGGATAGGAAGGAAAGCCATTGGCAGTTGAGGCAGAACAGTCTGGAAGGGGTCGTGCACCTTGTTAAAGCTTGTAATAGGAGCCTTGAAGGAAATTGCCAAAGTGGCCTCCCTGAGGTATTTCTGCATTTCTATTTTTGGCAGACAATGTGGTTTAAATGGTTTTTTTTTTTTTTTTTTGACTGTTTTAGGAACAACAGTTTTTTGATTTGGACTTGCTTCTGGAGAGAAAGGAAGGTGTTATATTTTATTTTGTGCATTTATCAAGTGGGCTGCATGCTCTGAAACCCACAGATATATGGGCATGCATATGCATGACGTGATATGATAAATATATGCATGAGAAAAATAGGTCCTGGGCTAGTTATGGAGGTGGGGAAGTTTTATGTAACAAGCTTATTTAATATCTCAAAGGGAAAACATTACTTACTGTGCCAGATTAGCCTATCATCCATCTTATCGGGAAGACAGAATGAAGAATCTTTGACAATTAATAGAAATCATAGGAAAAATTATGATTAACTGCCATCTGCTGGCTTCTGTGTGTTTCATTTTTATATGGCTTCAAGCCTGTCCTCAGAATCATCCAATGTCTCTCTGGCTGGGGGGCTGGCTTGTCCCTCTCTGGCCTATTAATGCATTTTATGTATGTGTAGGGGGGAGGGTATGTGTATACATGTGTGTGAATGTAACCAATTTGAGGGAACACATTCAACTGCCATAAATCCTTCTTCTAAATTCTGATTTGAGAGCGCAGACTAGGGTTTATTTTAAAATTCTGTTTTCGTAGCAGATTTAAAAGCAATGTGTGCTTAGTGTGTGTACAGAAGGGGGAAGGAGGCGGGCCGGTGCTTTGAAAGTGACTTCTGTCTTCGGTTTCCAGTCTCTCCTCTGAGTACATACAGGGTTTGCATCTGAAAAGCTCTGTCCAGTGTATGGCAGGTGAGGAATTCCCATGTCTCATTTTGATGATATTGTATCGCCTCAATCTCTCCAAAGTGGTGGAAAGGAAAAGAGGTTCCATATGCAAGTATTTGACCTCTGCCCCAGGGTCCAGTTTTGGAGTCTGGACTGGAAGTACCCCGAAGGAAATGGTCTTGCTGTTATTCAATTACCACGACTGAGTTTACAGGGTGGGTCAATGGGCACAGGTCTGGGCTCCTCCTCTCCAAATAGACCCAGGAGCCAATCGTTTATCTGGGCAACTCTCATTCCAAATCCACTTTTCCCTGTGATTGATGAGATTGATGTTTACTAGTTCCCACGTGATAGTAATAATTACCATTTGCTGAGTGTTCACTGTGTACTAGGCACCAACTTTTTCATTAGCCGAGTGTGATGGCACACATTTGTAATTCCAGTACTTGAAAGGCTGAGACAGAAAGATCGTAGGTTCGAGGCCAGCCTCAGCAACTTAGCGAGACACTCAGCAACCTAGTAAGACTGTTTCAAAACAAAAAATGAAAAGGGCTTGGAGGTAGAATGCCTCTGAGTTCCATCCTCAGTACCACAAAAAAAAAAAGTTTTTCTTAGCATTGATTATTTACATATTTGAAATCAGCCTCAGAATATCAACATCTAATGGCAAATGAACATCCCTTATCTATTATGTTAATGTTATATTTTATAAACAAAGAGAATTTATGTTATAAAGTATAATAATACAATGAACTATAGTAGGTCCTTTTAATTCACTTGTCTTAAGGTTAGTACCACAATGTCACCAGCTCTATTACATGGTCGATTTTGTGCATTAGTTCCATGTCTTACACCCTGTGAGACATGTCATTCTTCCTACTTTACAGATGGGTAAGTTAAGGCTCAGGGAAATATACAGCTTCTCATAGCTAATGGGTAAGAGAGGTAGACATCGTCAGGTCTCAGGAACTCCTCTCTCCTCTCTCTGGAGGTGAGGCTAACTCCTTGTTCCAACCCATCACATGGGGCAAGTCATGTGACAAGCTCTGCTGTGGACATGTGAATGTGACACTTCCAGGCCAGGGTGACATAACTTCATTGGAGGTGGTGCAGGCTCTGTCCCCCTGGTGTGGCCCACACTGTCACGTCCCCTTGATGCACATGGTTCTCTTTCACATCAATGGCTTCTTTCTACAGTCACGACTTTTTGTTTCAGGAAGTGATTGCCTTTGGGCGTGGCTTTGAATGATGCCACATGTGATTTGGTGATGCGTTCCCCCTTAAAAGGGACCTAACAGTCCTCAGCAGCAGCCTGCTCATGAAAGCGCTCTGGGCTGCTCCCTCCCCTCCCCAGTCCACTTCTGCATCTCCAAACAGAGCAGCGTGCTCAGCCCAGGACAGAGAGCTCAGCCCAGAATGCCGCTACTGTCTGTATGACGAGGTTCCCCCACATGTGGGCTCATGTCCCCTTCAGTGAGGGACGTGTGGCTCCAAGGACTGGGAGTGCTGTCCACACACAGCCCCTGCAGGGCTGCCTCAGCTGCAGAGAGCCGCCTCACTCAAGGCTTGCCGCTGGTGAACATGGAGGTGTAAGGGTCCAGCCATTTTGGCTCAAGTTGGGACACTTTAAAGGGCTATCCAAGCTCCAGAGACCCAGGGGTTAGGCCAGAGAGTCCCAAGATCAGTGATAACGCTCCTGGGGGAAGGAGAATGGAAGAAGACCCAAGGTACTACTGGGGATTGCTGAATAAATACTAGGTGGTGTGAGGAAACTGAGTAATTTTTTTTTTCTGAAAAGGGGATAGTAAGCTAGTAAGTTTGGTAATCTACGGGTCAGGTCAAGGCTATGCTGGTCCTGCAGGGAAGCCAAGCTCCTCCCTCTGCACAGTCTACTTTCCTTCAGCTCTTTTTTCACAGGAGCTCATTTCAAGGCTAGCCTGAGGGTGCTCTCCCGTGAGCACCCTGCAGGCTACTTTCCTTTCATTCTGCTTCTGGACACCTGGACCAAGCTGGGAATGGTGGTGTATGCTTGTAATCCCAGTACTTGGGAGGCTGAGACAGGAGAATCACGGGTTTGCAGCCAGCTACTTAATGAGGCCCTCTGCAACTTAGTGAGACCCTGTTTCAAAATAAAAACTAAAAATAGGGTGTATCTCTGAGATAGAATGCCCTTGGGTTCAATTCCCAGTACCAGAAAAAGAGAAGAGAGAATGAGAGAGAGGGGAGGGGGTGGAGGCTGGACCCATCAGAGTCCCTGAATCGGCTTCAAGTGAGCAGGGCTATACCCTCGTGTTGGGCATGCCCTGTTATTGAATCTAGCCCTTTTCTGCATTTTGAGTCAATGATATTTCAGGGTTAATTTGTTAGGACAGCATAACATAGTGAATTTAAATTTGACTCCAAAGCCTGCATTCTTTCCAGGTATCTCCATGTCTGGAAACCAGTTATTCCTCCTCTGGCCTTGGCTATGTTGAGGTTCAGAAAACAACATCCCAGAATATGGCGCATTGCCCATCAAATACTTTCTGTGTGTGTATGGGAGGGGAAGTACTGGGGATTGAACCCAGGAGTATTCTACCTCTGAGCTACACCCCTAGCCTTATTTTATTTTTTGAAACAAGGTCTCACTAAGTTGTTGAGGCTGGCCACAAACCTTCGATCCTCCTGTCTCAGTCTCCCAGGTACTAGGATTACAAGTATGCACAATCATGTCCAGCTGCCTGTCCAGTACTTTGAACTAAAGGAGTCTAGAAGGCCGTGGGAGCAACCTGGGAAGAAAAGTTTGTCTCTGACCTTTTTCTGCCTTCCTTTCTCCACCCCTTTTTCCCCTCTAAATTGGGTCACAGAAACCAGAATTCCTCTTCCCCAAGGTGTGTCATAGAAATGAGAACTTCTTTCCCCAAAAGCCAGCTGTGAAACTTATAGAAGTCATGCTCTCCCTATTCAAAAATATAGGGATAAAAGGGACACGGCTTGATAGACCAGAACAGGCTTTATATGGAGTAAAGCCTGGGAGGGAGAACAGACAGGAGAAAGAGCCCACCTGAGTCAGAAAAGCCCTCTCCCTTACAGATAAGGGCTTTTTATGGGGCATTAGTGAGGAGGGAGAGCAAAGCAGTCGTGTATTTCTCTGATTGGTGGGCTTGACAGCGGCCAGGGCAGGTGAATTTTGTTCTCGACTTCCTCCAGCCAGGCCTCACAGTCAGATCTCATGGTGCTCACACTCCCTTCTCCCTTGAAGACCTCATTCCAGAAGGTTCTGCCCTGTCTGTACCTGGGAGAAAGGAAGGCTACACAGAGAAGCAAGAAGAACCTGAATAGGCCGGCCTTGCTGTGTCCCGTTCTGCCTGTGACATTAGATCTCACCCTTTTGTCCAGCCCCATTTCCACACGCTGTCCATTCTTCATTAACCCTAAGCAAAAAGCAAAAACAAAAAGAAACAAAATAAAATCCAGAGAGTTTTCCTTGGGTCTTCAGATTTTCATTTGTGAAGGCTGCCGTGTTATATAAAAGTTTGATTAAATAAACTTGGTATGCTTTTCCCTTATTAACCTGTCCCTTGCATAGAAATGCCGCCCATGATCCTTATGATGGCTGAGGGAAGATATCATACCTTTCTGCCCCACAGCTAGCTTTTTTTTTTTCTTTTGTGGAACTGGGAATGGAACCCTGGGGGTTTTTACCTCTTTGCTACACCCTAGCTCTATTTTTTTTTTTTTTTTATCTTGAAACAAGAACTCACCAAGTAGCTGAGTTTTGCTAAGTTTCTGAGGCTGGCCTCAAACCTGCGATTTTCCTGTCTCAGCCTCCCAAGTACTGGGATTACAGTTGTGGATCATCATGCAAGGCTTACAGCTGGCAATTTAATATCTACTTGCATTTTGGCTGGTCACATGTGTTGTCTTTTGATCTTCTGAATTGTCCAAGAGATGGCTGGGACTACTTTGCAGGGTCTAAATGTCCAGGGTAACTTCCCAACTCAGGCAGGGATGCAGAGATAGGGAACAAGCTGCCAGGCTGTGTGAACTGCCACAGGGCTGGGGGTTTTCATTCCCTTTCTCCATTGCTATAGTTCTGGAAGAGGTGAGGACATGATGAGCACTTATTAGTGAACTCATAGAACACATTGATTCCACACACATTTGTAAAGCTCCTCCTGAGTGCCACCTCGAGGGTGTGGTGATGGATAAGTAATAGCCTCTGTCCTCAACCTTGTCATGGAAATAGGCAGGTAAACAAAGAATTGCAATGCAATTTTGTAAGAATAAAGAAAGGAGATAAGAAAAAGGGCCTGGGAACCAGAGCAGAGGAACTCAAGGTTAGCACCAGGGGAAAGTGCCACTTGAGTTAGATGTTAAAGAGTTAAAGGAGCTCACTGGTGGGGCGAGGGGAAGGGAATTTCAAGCAAAACACAGTCTGTCTGTGCAAACATGTGGAGGAACTTAGTTTCCTAGAGCCACAGGTGTGAGGCATGAATCAGAGGAAGAGGTGAGGCCTTGGAAGCCACTGGGCCTTGCTATGGTTTGGATCTGGAATGTCCCCTGGAAAAGCTCATGTGTCGGCAATGCACAGGTGTTCAGAGGTGAGCTCATTGGAGCACGAGGGCTCTAATCTCATCAGTGGAGAGATCCATTGATGGATTAATAATTTGAATGTTTATTGGGTGGTAATATAGGTGGGTGGCGTGTGGCTAGAAGAGATGGGCCTTTGTGGGGTGTGTCCTGGGCCTCTCCCCTCCCTTTCTGTGCTTCCGGCCTCCATGATGTGAGAGCAGCATCCCTCTGCAAGCCCAGCTGCCACTGCGGCTATTTATGCATCAGAGCTGGCCCTATGAACTGAGATCTCTGAGACTGTGGCCCCAGTAAATCTTTCCCCCTCTAAGTATTACGTGTTGAGTATTTGAACCATAGCAGTGAGAATGCTGACCGAGACTGGCCTTTACATGCTATTGGGCAGGCCACAGGGAATTATATTCCAGACCAACCTTTTAGGAGGGATTTGGGAGGTCTGATATTTACTGAGGAATTAGCATGATCTATTTTACACAGATTATTTCACTTATTCCTTTAAGAGTCTTAAAGATAGCACCTGTATAAGATAAAGCATTCAGGATTATTATACTTATTGTAGAAGCTACTTCTGGCCACAGAATTGGGGATGAGCTAGAGTGTATGGAGTCTGATAGCAGAGAGGATAGTAAAGGAAGTATGTGATTGTTGGGGCAGGAAATGGCAAGGCTCCGGTCAAAGGGGGGAACAGAGGGAAGAAGACAGGGCTCAGAGGCCTGGGCTGTGTCTGTGGGACTTAGTGACTGTTGGTTGAGGAAGGGAGACCTCTCCTGAAGGGCAGGTTCTTGGACACACGCTCCATGGAGCTTCCTGCAGATGTCAAGGGGAGATTTCTAGGGAAGAATTGAATATATATGTGTGGGAGCCAGGGGAGAGGTCTAGAGAGGTAATATAGGTGATAAATGAGGATGTGGAAAGGAGAATAACAGGAAGAGTATAGATACTGGGGAGGCACAGCCACGGGGCAAATCCCAGCTCCATCACTCACTGTTGGTGCAACCTTAGGCAAGCTTCTCTGTGGCCTCGGGTTTCCTCATTTGGAAAATTGGGGATGATAGTGCCAATGTCATAGAGGAATAATAAAGAGCAATTAGAATGCCCAGTAAGAATCTCTAGGATATAAGAAGTGGTCAATAAGATGTAACTGTTACTGGGTGAGCGGATGGGATCCCAGTGGGAGAGTGTATACAGTGCAAAGGAAGCAGGCTGAGGCTGGAATTCTGGGGGACAGCGGCATTCTAGAGGCAGACAAACAACGAAGAAGTCAGCGAGGAGACAAGAAAGAAGCACCAGAGAACCAGAAGATGAAAGTGTCCTGGAAGTAAAGGGAGAGAGTCTTTCCAGAAAAAGAGGGGAAGCTGGGTGTGGTGGTGCACACCTCTAATACCAGTACTTGGGAAGCTGAGACAGGAGGATCCCAGGTTTGAGGACAGCCCCATCAATATAGTGAAACTCTTATCAACCTAGTAAGACTCTGTTTCAAAATAAAGAATAAAAGAGTCTGGGGGTATAGCTCAGAGATAGAATTCCCCTGAGTTCAATCCCCAGTACCAAAAAAGAAAAGAAAGAAAAACAGGGAAGATGGGTACCGTGAGGCATAGCTATAATCTCAGTACTTGAGAGGCTGAGACAGGAGGATCACCAGTTCAAGGTCAGCCTCAGTAACTCAGCAAGACCCTCAGCAACTGTTTGAAAATAAAAATAGAAAGGGCGGGGGGGGGGCGGTGTATCTCAGAGATAGAATGCCCCTGGGCTTAATCCTAGGTACAAAACAAAACAAAAAGAAGTTTTTTTTTTTTTTCTGGAATCAGCATCTAGATATAGAACTTAAAAAGGAAACTACTTTCATAGAAAAAAATACATAAATGATGGACTGGAGTATAGCTCAGTGGCAGAGTGCTTGCCTCAAATGTGGAAGGCCGTGGATCCAATCCTTGGCAACACACACATACACATGGCAAATAGATAAAAAAGGGGCTTATCCTACTCATCATTAAAGAAATTAATATTAAAATAATAATTAGGTGCTATCTTTCACAATTAGATTGGTAAAAATGACAAAGTTTAGTAATAACCCATGTTGGCCCAAATGGAGAGAAACCCTGTGTATGTTCCATACCCTATGGAGATGTACTTTTGTGCCATATTCTTACAGAGTAAATTATAGTAATATATCTAAATTGTGAATGTATATGTCCTTGATTCAGACTATATGCTTCTACAAGCCTCACATGTGTACAAACGTGTATCTTCTTTTTTTTCCCTTTGTTGTATTGGGAATTGAACCCAGGAGCTCTACCTCTGAGCTGCACTCCCAGCCCTTTTCAAATTTGTTGTTTAAATTTAGAAATAGGGTATTGCTAAATTGCTGAGGGTCTTGCTAAGTTGCTGAGTCTAGCCTCAAACCTCTACCCTCCTGTCTCAACCTCCCAAGTACTGGAGTTACAGGCATGGACCACTGCACCAGGCTACCAAAGATGTGTCTCCTAAGATACTAATTATAACATGGCTTAACACAGACACAAACAAAAGACTCCAGTAACAACTCAACTGTCCACCAGAAAAGGACTGATTAAATAAAATGTAGTGCACCCTTTCTGTAGGGGTGGTTGGGAGAGGGTGGGGGTTGTTGTGGAGATGTAGGGTCCTTGGAACGAGCATGACATGAATGACTGAGGTGGTGTGTGTCAACATTGGCTAAACAGAGGCTAGGGAGGCACATGCCGGCTTTGTGGTGTAGACTAGCAAGACTGTGGAAAGACAATGTTCAACACAGTTCTGTTCTGTTTGAGAGAGAGAAGTTGATGCTGTACAATGTGACCCTTCTCTCTGACCTCATCAATCTTTAATAATATTTTGAAAATCAGTATATATTTAGTATGATTGTATTTTTTGTAAATGCTGGTCAAGGGGGGACTGAGTTTTGTGTCAGGCATGGCAAGGGGCCAAAAGAGAGTCAGCCGAGTAGATGAGATGGACGGCCAACATCTGGGTGGCATATGCTTGTGTGTGCATAAAAATTTTCTTGAAGTATATGCAAAATCTGTTACCAGAGTTACCTCTGAGGAGCAAGAACTGGGGTGTTGGATAGGAGTGGACTTTGAATTTTCAGTTTATACCTTACAAACCACTGACTGGTTTGCTTTTAAAATTATTGTTTTCTTTTTAAAATTACATCATCCAGACATTACACTTGGAGAATAATGATGTCTCCTAACCAATTGAATGTAGTGTCTCAACTTCACCCTAGATTTGATACTTTGCATAACTGTGAAGACAAAGCATGGCTTTCTTTCTTCCTTCCTTCCTTCCTGCCTTCCTTTCTTCCTTCTTTTTCCTCTCTCTCTCTCTCTCTCTCTCTCTCTCTCTCTCTCTCTCTCTGTCTCTCTCTCTGTCTTCATTTCTTCATTCTTTCCTTTTTTTGTTTTTTGGATAGAACCCAAGATCTCATGTATGCTAGGCAGGTGCTCCACCACAGAGTTACATCCTCAGCATTTTTTTTTTTTTAATTTTTTATTTCTTTTTTTAATTTTTTAGCATGGAATTTTATACATTTCTTGGGTACAGCAGGGTTAATTACACATTTTTGTTGGGTACAAACTAGTACAGGTAAAGACATCCATGCACATATTTCTCATTAACCCTTCCTCAATTCCCACCCACCCTCCCCCTATCTACTGGTCAGTTTAGTGATTGACTTTGATGTGATCTTATAAGTACATCATGCTCATTAGGGTGTCCCCCCCTCCTCCGTTACCTTCCATTAAGTCAAATTCTTTGTTCACCTAAGAATTCTCCTTCATCTGGAGTCCCTCTTATGTCCCATTTTCTCCCTAGCTTCCACATATTAGGGAGAGCATTTGATTTTTAACTTTTAGTGACTGACTTATCTCACTTAACATAATGTTTTCCAGTTCCCTCCATTTCCTTGCAAATAACATGATTTTGTTCT